>AWOL01S0098410.1:0-57130 GCA_000715115.1 Nicotiana otophora
CACCCTTATCGCTCCTATAGCCACCGTTATCGCTCCGTCCAAAAAGTATTCCAACTAACACAATAACAGTGAAATGCTACTCTTATACCCACATAATATCAACGGTGAAATGCCACCCTTATCTCCCTAAAATAATAACTCACAAAACACAACAATTTACATGGGAAATTATCACGGCAACATAACAAAATCAATTCATATCACAATTTGCCCAATGATCACAACCTAATTCCAAAGCTACAACCAAGTCAATTAATTTCACAACAAATATCCAAAAGCTCCACACAATGTGTACAACACCCAGAAACAACCAATAGAGATAGAAATTACTCAACATAAAGAGAAGTCTTCATTAAATTCAAATTTTCAATAATTATATAAACACCTCTTCTTAAGCTCATTTAATTAATTATTTGTATAGGAAAAATCCATAATGAAATTAAATTCCAATAATTATCAAACCAACAAATTAACGAAACTACATAAATAATCAAGTAACAATCACATCAAATTGGCATATACACAACAGATTCAACAACAACAAGGATTTAGGCACGACAAATAGATGATTAAATATATACCAATAATTACCCAATTTACCACACAATATGCTCAAGACTTTAACTCAATAAAATTTCCACATATAAGCCGAGTACGTACTCGTCACTTCGCGTACACGGCTTTTCACATTTCACAAATGGCATATAAGACTCGATGCCTAAGTGGTAATTCCACCACTCGAGGTTAAGCAAGACACTTACCTTTTTGAAGTTATGCCAATATTTTAAAATCGCCTTCTTGCTTGAATTGGCTTCCGGACCGCTCAAAATCTATTCAAATCAGTTGTATAACTTCAATAAAATTCATCGGAAACAATTCCAGATAATAAAACGTCGACTTAAAAATTTATTCTAAAAAGTCAACAAAAGTCAATGCGGGGCCCGACCCTCGGAATGCGACAAAATTTTCATAAAATTCGAACACCCATTCCTATAAAAGTTCAACCATACCAATTTTATCGAATTCCAATAACAAATCGACCTCATAATCTTAAATTTGTGGTTTATGACGTTTCTATAATTTTTCCAAATTTTCATCTTAAAGTACTAATTAAGTGATGAAATCAGTGATATATTCATGTATATTAACCAAATCCGAATTAGAATCACTTACCCCGATAAATTTCTTGAAAAATTCACGAAAATCGTCTCAAACTGAGCTCCCAAAGTCCAAAAATGAAATAATAACCTAAACCTCGGATATATAGTACATCCTTATAACTTCCAATGTGCGATTCACACAATAATGGCACTGCTGCACATCCTCAGCTCCTCCGGTCGCACAAAAATGGTGCGGCCGCACTTCACAGCCTTCTCTTCTATCAGGATTTAGTAAATTGGCCATAACGTTCTCTAAAGATATCCGAATTATGATTTCTTAACGTTTTTGGAAGCTAGACACGAAGGGCTACAACCTTTGTTTTCGAATCATCTCAAAATTCCTTGTAGATCAAAAGATATGAGTTTCCGAAGTCAGACCAGCGAATCTGAGAGTTCTTGAGCGCGGCCGCACACAAAATTGTGCGGTCCGCGAACTCCACTGTGGATTGGAGCGCGGTCCGCACCTAAATTGTGCGGTTCGCGAAATTCCCCTGAGGTCCGCACTTCCCTTTTTGCCTCAGCACTCCCAAAACGCATCCGAAACCTCCCAAACACAAACCATATATGAATTTCAATCATAAAACATGCTACGGACTTGCTCGCGCACTCAAAATACTGAAAAGAGGTCGTCTTGACCCGATATTGACCATGGTCAAACTCCCGAATTTCTTAACTTTACTAATCTCTCAATCAATGATCCAAAAATACACCCAAGCCCCTCGGGACCTCAACCAAATATACCAACACGTCCCAAAATACAATACGAACTTAGTGGAGGCTTCAAATCTCGTCAAACTACGTAAAAATTATGAATCACGCATCGAATCAAATATAAGTTTTTCAAATCTTTCAACTTCTATATTTTGCGCCGAAACTTATCAAATCAGTTCGAAATGACTTCAAATTTTGCATCCAAGTATTGACGTAATGGAGCTATTCCCATTTTCGGAATCAAAATCCGACCTCGTTATCAAAAATGTATCCTTCGGTAGGATTTTTCAAAATTTTCTATTTTTTTCAACTTTTGCCAAAATGCGTAGAATTGTCCTACGGACTTTCAAATCCAAATTCGGACATACGTCAAAGTCCGAAATTACCATACGAAGCTATTGACATCATCAAAATTCTATTCCGAGGTAGTTTGCTCAAAAGTCAACTCTCAGGTCAACTCTTTCCATTTTAAGCTTCTAAATAAGAATTGTTCTTTTAATTAAATTCCGAATCTTCCGAAAATCAAACTTGACCTCACCCGCGGGTCATAATACTTATTACTAAGTTGCTCGAAACCTTAAGTTACTGAACGGGGCGTTAATTCTTAAAATGACAAGTCGGGTCGTTACATTTGACCAGCTTATACGATTAGCCAAACACCCTCTAAAAAGCCTCAATTTTAAATAATGCAAATAGTATGGAGATAAAATATAGAAAAAATACCCTATCTGAAATACAAAATTTTTTAGTATAATATGTTGAATGATGGAGCTCCTACATATAAACCTCCAGCATATTATGTTGGAACTCCAATACATTATGCTGGAATCTTATGTGTAAAAAATTTGGACTCCAACATATTATGCTAGATTTCTTTTGGTATTTTAAGGATATTTTTGTTCAGGTTTTATTTTACATGAAAACAATAGCTAAATTTTGATTACCTTTGAAACTACGGCTAATTTTCTATTAACGCATGTAAATCAAGCTGTTTGTTTTTCCTTTTTAAATGGGCTAAAAAGCCAGCCCATCCCAATGTAATTATACCATGCTAAGTTCAGTTGGCTCGATAGGTCAAGTTCATTTTGACAACTTTATTAAGAGGTTTTTACATGATAGATCTTTTTTAAAGAGTTAGTAATATAAATGGCATTACTTTTGTTTTATTCCAAAAATAGCAAAATCATTTATCATTGTGGCATATTTTAAAATCTCATACGTCTAATTGCCTACACATTTTAAAAGATTCATTAATTAATGAATCACTAATTAAGGGAAGGATCATTAACTTATTCTCCTTTATCCCCCTCAAAACCTAATCTCATTTTCTCTTCCCTTCATACAGACGACTCCATTCACTCTCTCCCTTCTTATCTTCCATCTGTATATTTTTCAACTTGACCATAATGGCTCCTTCATTATTTCATAAATATATTATGAATAATATGTTATGTATTTTTATATATTTCATAAATATACAAAGAATATGCTCTAGCTAAAATAAATATGCGCAAACACATATAGATTATATCATTGTTGTATTATTTATATAATTAAATATTTATAATTAGATATGCTATATGCCAGAAATTTGAATAACATTTGCTTATTTTTAGTAGTATAGTATCCCTAAAAATGTGCAAAATGAATGGAAAATGGTGATAATTAATGGGTAATTAATTAGTATTAATGGGTGTGGATCAGTTTTCTGCTATAGAATCTGCTATCCATATAATTATGGATTTGCTGCTATAAATTTATAATAATTTTTTAAATATTGTCTAGTTATAAAAGTTGCCCCTTTATTAATAACATTAATTATAGAAGTTTGATAAAGTAACCCTTATCTATTTCTTAAATGAGTAACTAATGTTTATATTTGTTTATTTTTTTAATTAGTGAGGGTGGAATTGAAAAAACAATTAACGCATTCCTGATTTTCTAAAGTTATTTTGAGCAAATCTTTTTGGCAAGAGTAACAGATTGTACTGACATTTTGTTTCCAAATTTAAACTGAGAGAAAAACAAAATCAATAGAAGAAGAAGGAAAAGGCCGTGTGGACTAGACAAAAGGAGAACCCTGAATAATTAATAATTTTACTGTTGATTAATTGGCTAATACAAAATCGTAACGCCAAATACAGTTGGTCCTATTTTTTATTTTGGCACTCTATCTCAACTTTGCTCTATTTCGACCCTCCAATTCTATTTTTTATTTTCATTTTAACACAAAAGCTGAAACTAGTACAAAACAATATAGCGCGTGTGTATACACAAATCTGAAGTATAATAAATATCCAATTAAATGTTGCTCCTTCTTGTCAAACGGGTCAATACTAAAATACCCGACCCGGATTTCTTGATTTCCATGATACTTTCAGTTCAACTTGAAATCCACAAGAACAAATATCCATTACATTATGAAAAAATAATTTTCTTTGAGACATAGATTCACTTCAAACTTCAAACTTATATGAAATAAAGGATAAAAAAACCATGTGTCAATATTTAATTGGATATTTATTACACCTCATATTTGTATATACACACGCGCTATAATTTTTTGCACTAATTTCAGCTTTTATGTTAAAATGAAACATAAGAAATAGAGTAGAAGGGCCAAAATAGAACAAGGTTGAGATAGAGTACCAAAATGAAACACGGAATCAAGTTGAATGGGTTGTCTATGTATTTGGCCAAATCGTAAAGAACAAGGTAAGAAATATGATTATACATAGTAAACACCAGAACACCCTCTTACTATGTTTCAGATGCTGTGCTATCGAAGACGCCACGTAGTCCATATTCATTTACATTGTTAACAAGAAGTCAGGAATGTCATGCGATATAATATTCAATAAGAGCTAACTGGTTTACTTAATTAAGTGATAGCACTCTTATATGCTAGTAATTAATAAAAGTTTTCCTGAAAAACCTTATGGATTATAAAGTTTCCTTCTTTAGTATTTTAGTCTTAAGTACTGTTAGTTTTATGGAAAATGTAGATAAAGATAATCAAGATTTCATTGATATGCCATGCATATGCTTATGGTGACAGATTGTGATGATTTCATTGCCTATGGTTATTCTCAAGCAACCGTGTTGGCGTAATTTCATCGCTCCTAATTAATTTCTTAGTTGAGAATAATTTGGATTATTGTTTTTAAGAAAAAGGATCAAGTTTATGTGCCATCTTTGCCTCTTGTTACTGGTTACCCTGTTGGATTTCTGCCATCGAGGGAGCTTCGGAGAAAGGAAATGTCGATATTTTCATTCAAACTGTAAAATCAGACTTTTTATAGATAAATATATTTATAACTAATCAACCAACTAATTTTGTTATAACTATGCTAAATAACTAATGCATACCTCTAACTTCTAATATTTACAAACTGACCCCTATACTAACTAAGGCTTATATACAACATTTCAACACTCCCCCTTAAGGTAGAGGGTGTAAAATGTTTAACACTCTCAGCTTGCCTAATAAGTAGTGATGCTATCCCGAGCTCAATCCTTTGGTCAGTAAATCTGCAGTTGATCCTTAGTAGGCACTCCAACGATCCTTGTTTGAATTTTTTCCGTATAAAATGACAATCGATCTCGATATGTTTGGTTCTCTCATGGAGTATGGGATTTGCTGCAATTTGCATTGCAGCATTGCTGTCACAAGAGAAGGTAACTGGTTTTTTTTAATGTGATCCCTAACTCATGAAACAACCCAGTTAGCCAAACAATCTCAGCAACTGCAGAAGCATGGCTTCTGTATTCTGCTTCTGCACTGCTTCTAGATATTGTATGCTGTTTCTTTGATTTCCATGGAACCAAAGAGTTCCCAAACTTCACTACATATCCACTCGCTGACCTCCTAGTGACAAGACAGGTAGCTCAGTCTGAATCATAAAATCCTAGCAGTGTGTTTGTAGATTGCCAGTGTGCATAAGAACTTCCATGCCAGGTGCTGCCTTCAGATATCTAACCACTATAATAGCTGCATCCATGTGAGATTTCTTTGGAGCCTGCATGAATTGGCTAAGATTCTGTACTGCTTAGCTTATATCCGGTCGAGTGACTGTCAGATATAAAAGCTTTCCTATGAGCTTTTGATATCCTGTAATGTCAACCATAAGATCATCTCCCTCCACTCCAGCTCCTTTATCATACTCCACTGAAGTTAACTTCTGATTGATCTCCAATGGTGTGACTGCATGCTTTCCTCCACTCAGTCCTAACTCTGAAATAAACTCCAACGTGTATTTTCTTTGATTAAGCAAAATACCTTGTTGTGATCTCAAGACTTTTATACCTAAGAAGTATCTTAGTTCATCAAGATCCTTGACCTTGAACTGCTGATGTAGAACTTCCTTGGCCTCATTAATCGTGATACTGCTTCTTCCAGTAATGAGCAGGACATCCATATATATGAGAATAATAACTTTGTCACTCCCAGATCTTTTGTTGAACAAGGAATTATCAAAAGCACTCTAATGAAAACCTGCATTCACTAATTCTTCTGTGAGCTTTAAGTTCCACTGCCTTGATGCTTGCTTAAGTCCATACAAGGACTTCAAAAGCCTGCATAACTTTTTCTCCCCTGCTTTTGAAAGCCTTGTGGCAAGTCCATGTACACTTCTTCATATAGATCTCCCTGAAAAAATGCATTAAATACATCCATTTGATAAAGTTTCCAATCTTTGGAGGCTGCAACAACTATGACAGATCTCACAGTCACCATTTTGGCAACTGGAGAGAATGTCTCATGGTAGTCTAAACCTTCCTGTTGATTGTATCCCTTTGCTACAAGTCTTGCCTTAAGTCTTTTCACTTCTCTATTTGACTTATATGTGATTTTGTATACCCACGTAGATCCAATAGTAGACTTTCCAGCACGTAGAGTCACTACATCCCAAGTTCTGTTATCCTCTAGAGCCTTCACCTCTTGCTGCATTGTCTCAATCTACCTCTTGTCTTTTATTGCCTCCTTGAAGGAATATAGCTCTTTCATTACTGAAAAACATGCAAGTAATCTCTGTATTTCTGAGTTACAGTGTCATAAGATAGTTAGTTAGAGATGGAGTAGGCACACTCTGTGGATTTCTGCTTCTTTGTAACATAATCTTGCATCCATATAGGTGGCTATTTTGTTCTTGCTGATTGCATGATTTCTGCAGTTGGAATTCCTTCAGATGCTGAAGTTCCTTGCAAAGTTGGAATTGCCAAATGATCTGCATTTTCTGCAGTAGGATCTGCAACATGAATTGTTGTCTCCTCAACTAAAACTGTAGGTGCTGTAGATTCCATGATCTCCTTTAGTTGTTCAAAGCCTTCTGTCAGGCCTCCAGCTTCTCTTTCAGTGGTTGCTGAATTTCCAGATGTGGCTTTTGCAGGTTATTCCAATGGTATAGTCATAACTGGCATTTTTGTTGCATGACCATGCTCCTTTGGGATTTGTATTTCCACAACATGTGTTTTCCAATTGTAGACATAGGAAATCATCTTAGTTTTGCATCATTGTGTGTGGATTGATCTGCATTTGAGTCTCCTTGAAAGAAAAACCAATTTCCTGAAAGTAATATATCTACTGACAAAAACACAATTAGTTTCTAAATCAAGATATATATATATATATATATCCCTTTTGTGTAGAGGAGTATCCCAAAAAGACTGCTTTTTTAGTTCTAGGTGCAAACTTATCCTCCTTCACTAGGTTGGTAATGGTAGGCTATAATCCCTATTTTAGTCACTTACTACACTCTAATTCACTGCACTTAACTTGTGTTGAGATTTAATTAGTAGTATTTTTGTACTTATTGTGTGTTTTATGCCTTGTATGAGTGATTCCAAGTTATGTAGATGTTGTGGAGCTAATTCGAGCTATTTGGGACTTTGAAGTCTGAGTAGAAGCCCTAGAAATTAAGTCGGGATCACGTTCGGGGGGTCGAAAACCAAGTATAGATGTTATAAATTTGTAAAAAACTCATTTGTCGCCACAATTTACACTATCTCCTTGCGGCATGCCTCGTGGGGCGCTAGTGCAAAAAGTGGCCAGAAATCATATTTTGAATCGTTTTGGAATTTTCCACAATTGCGCCTCATGGGGAGGCACAACATGCGGCGTGGTAGCCCAAAAATATTAGAGTGACTTCCCAATTCCGCTAAAAAGAGGTAATTTCGTCCGGGGTTTATTGGGGGATGGCATAAAGATACGAGAAAACACCATTTTCGGGACTTTTGACAGATTTTCGATCTAAGGAGGCTAAGGAGGCTAAGGAGGAGTTGGAAAAATACAAGCACAAGGATTTCATCATTCCTTCCCCACTCAAGATCCGGGTTTGGATTGAATTTATATTTTTCTATATTTTAGTTATATTTGTGAAGAACTTCTCCAAGTCTATGGAGTAGTTTCTTTTAGGTTTTGATGGATTTGGTGTATTGATGATTGTTTGTAGATTATAACTCTATTTTTATGTATTTGAATCGTTTTGTAATATTTAATTGTTGCATCTATATTCACTAGTTCATGTAATCGAGAGAGGCATAACTTGTGATATCTTTGAATTATGCCTTCTAGGAGTGACTCCGAATTATGTAGATGTTGTGGAGCTAATTCTAGATATTTGAGGCTTTGAAGTATAAGCATAAGCCCAAGCTATTAAGTCGGGATCACGTTCGGGGATGGAAAACCAAGTCTGGATGCCAAAAATTTCAAAAAATCATTTCTGGCCATAATTTGCATTGCCGCCCCGCGGCATGCCCTGCGGGGTGCTAGTGCAAAAAGTGGCCAGGAATGATACTTTGAATCGTTACGGAATTTTTCACAACCGCGTTGCATGGGGCGACACGGCACGCGTTGCGGTAGCCAAAACAAGTTAGAGTGACTTCCCAATTCCGCTAAAATGGGTAACAATTACTTTGATTACCTTGAGATAGACATTGTTGTTGATTCGGGCCTTGAGAGTTGTTTCTTTTCCCTTGGAAGTTGTTCAAATATTGTACTTCTTCCTCTTGTTCATTGTAAGATTCATCTTGGTAAAACCCACTATCTTCTTGCACATATTGTTCCGCACGGTTTTGCACTTGTTGTCCCTTTTGCCTTCTCTTGTTTACCATCATATTGACACCCTTCATTGCATTTACTTGCTTAGGACCTTGAACTTGTTGAAGTTGAGCTTTGGCTAATTGATTCATTATAATGGTGAACTCAGTAACTGCTTGCCCATGATCATGCAATTCTTTATGTAGGTGAATCACATTTAGATCACCTTGAGGAACATTTGCTCTACTTTGCAATGCCGATGAAGTATCCGACATTTCATCTACGATTTCACAAGCTTCGGCATATGGTGTTGTCATGAAATTTCCCCCGGCAAGTTTGTTGACCACACATTGATTAGTAGTATTGATCCCCCTATAAAAAGTTTGTTGAATCATAGCCTCCGTCATGTCATTGTTCGGGAACTCTTTAACCATAGTGTGGTACCTCTCCCATATCTCATGCAAAGGCTCATTGGGTTCTTGTTTGAATGCTAGAATCTCGTCTCTAAGAGTAGCCATATGCCTGGGAGAAAAGAACTTGGCGATGAATTTCTCCGCCAATCCATCCCATGTATGGGTGGAATGGTTTGGCAAGCTTTCTAACCAATCCAAGGCTTTCCCCCATAGTGAGAAAGGAAATAGCCTCAACCTTAAAGAATCCTCGGAGACGTTTGTCTGTTTACTCCCCCAGCAAGTGTCCACAAATCCTTTCAAATATTTGTACGCATTTTAATTCGGAGCCCCGGTGAAGAATTCTCGTTGCTCTAGCCATGTGAGCATAACATTTGTGATTTGAAAGTTGCCTGCCCTAATACGGGGTGGGACTATGGCACTTGCGTACCCTTCATTCGGCAACACCTGGTGTGGAGCCGCTCTTTGTGGATTTTGGGGTGGAATGGGAACGCGGTCTTGAGGCGATCAGCCTTGTCTATTTGCTTGAGGTTCAAGAGGAACCTCTTCAACTTGGTCAATTTCCACGTCCACATCCCCCAACGGCATGTTTCCGAGAGGATCATTATTATTGAGAGTCATTGTTTCACCTATAATTATTTCACCAAAAGGATTAGTAACACTGAAGGAAAATTAGACAATTCACACACAAAGACAAATATATAGCTAAATCCATATTTAGCTCCCCGGCAGCGGCGCCAAAAATTGATCTCGTCCAAGTCACACCTCTATTCGGGGTTGTGAAATGGTCGATTGCAATAATAATACCCAACAAGGAGTCGAGATCGAATCCACAGGAAGCTGAGAGGGGATTAGTGGTATATATTTGGAATAAACACGTGAAGTATCTTGATTGCACTTCCACAAAGATGGTTTTGTTTTTACTTCTCAAATAACGCTAAGGTTTGCAATTCTAAAATATAAACCTAGAGAATATTGTTTTTGTTGTTGTTTTCAAATAATGTAAAAGACCTAGGGTTATGACCTTCACCTAGGTATTTTCCTAACGGGTTGTAAGCTTTAAAGCGTGTTTTATTGGTCGGGGTGTATTATAGCTATCAACACATAATTACCCACTCAATACCTATCTGTGAGAGAGTGGTTTTGCCCAATTTGGCTTTCTCAAGTCCAAATGGGCATCGTACAAAACAATTGATAAAATGCTCAAGTCGGGTTTTACTATCTCTAGGTTCAACCCTATAATTAGGACTATCAATCTCTTGATTTCATCCCAAATTCTTGTTAGCCAAGTTTTCCTAAACTAAGTCTCTCTTTCTCAAGTAGAGACCAAGTCAAATAGGCTTGAACTAATATTTGCAACCATTAATTCTACAATTAATAGCAAGGCAAGGCTAAATAATAAACACCCAATCATAAACATGCCCTAAATTAAATACCCATTAGAAGCTACTCATATTGGGTAAAGAAGAAAATAAAGAATAAAAGATGATAAAACTCATATTGCAAGATTAAAAGATGAAAATCCAATGTTAAATCTCCAATAGAAGCTAAACTTACCTAAAGAGGTAAGGACAATTTGCTATAATACTTTCAATATTCAAAACTTGACCTAATTTTGTCCAAAAAGACTATTTATACACAGCTGAAATTTTCGGACAACATCACCCTTTCGGAGGTTCTGCGACCGCACAGTTCTGTGTGCGGTCCGCACTTTGCTGCAGCTCTTTACAAGAGTGGTTTCTGCGGCCGCACAATTCTGAACTGCAGCCGCACTTCTTGAGTTCTGCGGATTGCACAATTCTGGGTGCGACTGAACAACTTGAGTTCTGCGGACCGCACAATTATAGTGCGGTCCGCATATATTGATTGTCTTGAAGTCCCAAATCACTGAACCTTGACTTCTGTGGCTGCGCAATTATTGTGCGGTCAGCACTTTGCATTGCAGCACTGTCAAATTTGCTTCTTGTTCTACGACCGTAGGCAGAATGCTGCGGTCCGCACTTTAGCCTTTTCGCTTGGTTTTTGTCCTTGTTCAAAATCAATCCTTTTGAGTTGAATTTCATCACCTTGGCTCATTTTCCAATACTTCTGTAAGTAAGCATATCTCATCAGTTTTTGGGAATACCTTTAAGTATTTTTGAACTAAAACGAAAGTCAAAAGGCGCAAATAAGTAGTCAAAATCCCCACTTATCAGGGATCGCACCTGCGCTTCCCACTTCGCAGGTGCGATTACACCACCAGTAGCAAAGCTTCAACTGCTTCCTCAACTTACTTCCAAGTCCGTTAACCATCTGAATTCAACCCGAGCCCCTCCGGGACCTCAACCTAACATACCAACAAGTCTTATAACCCAATACATACCCCAAACAACATCAAAAACACAAATTCCACATGGATTCAAGCCTAATGAACTTTGAAATTCTCAAATTCCACAAACAACGTCTAAACCTATCAATCACGTCCGATTGACCTTAAATTTTCCACACAAGTCATAAATGACACCACGAACCTACTCTAACTTCCCGAAATCCAATCCGACCCCGATATCAAAAAGTCCACTCCCGGTCAAACTTTCCAAAATTCCAACTTTCGTCATTTCAAGCTTAATTCTACTACGGACCTCCAAATCACAATCTGGACGCGCTCCTGAATCTTAAATATCTAACGAAACTAACGGAACCATCAAAATTCAAATCCGAGGTCATTTACACATAAGTCAATATCTGATCAACTTTTCCAACTTAAGCTTTCAATTAAGAGACTAAGTATCTCAATTCACTCTGAAATCTCTCCAGACCCGAACCAACTAACCCGGTAAGTCATATATCAGTTGTAGAACACAAAAGGAGCAAAGAATGGGGGAATGGGGCTAAGACTCTCGAAACGACCATCCGGGTCATTACACTTATGTATTTTGCCTTTTATTTAAGTAAAATATGAAAATAAAATTTAAAAGTACTTAATTCCTTTAATATAAGTTAATAAATATATTAAAAATTATTCAACAAATATAAAATCATTCACCCCTAAAGTCACTATATATTAGAAAGCTATCCAAAACAAAAGATATATTTATACATTAATATCCTAAGTATTAGGTTTAACGGTTATTTTGGTATATACTATATTTTGTTAAGGAATAGTTTTGTTAAGAAGAAAAGTCAAAACTGCTTCTACTTCTGCTTTTGGGAAGAATCTATTTTTTTCTGCTTCTCAAACACTGCTTCTGCTTCTTCCCAAAAGCACTTCTTTCCCCCAAAAAACTTGGCCAAACACGTTAAGTTGCTTGGCCAAACAGGCTATCGATCGTTTGGCTATGCAAGCAGGAAGAGGCCAAGGTTATCGTGGAAGGAAGCAGTTGTTACTTTGTGGGCATTGCAAAATGAAAGGACACTCTAAGGAAAATTGCTTCAAAATCATTGGATATCCAGACGACTTCAAAACGAAGAGAGGGCATCAACCAAGAGTGAGTCCTATGACAACCAATAATGTTGAAGGGCCACATGTAGTAGTGAATTCACAAAGCAAAGGAGGTGATTAGTTTTTCACCGAGGCCCAATATCAACAAACTTTGAACCTATTCAGCAAGGAAGGACTTAGTGATACATCCGTGCAGACACGGGCTAATATGGTAGGTACTACTTGTTCAATAATTTGTTCACTTTCATCTAGTATGCATCCAGATGAGTGGATTGTCGATTCAGGTGCTACACACCACATAGCTTCTACTTTGAATCTGTTAAGCAATATTCAGTGCATTAATAAGCATAAAAGGGATTCAGTAAGGTTGTCTAATGGAATTAGTACTGATATTACTCATATTGGCAATTCACAATTATCAACTGATAGCATATTAAAGAATGTCCTTCATGTTCCAGATTTTAAGTTTAATTTGATGTCAGTATCAAAGTTAACAAGAGACATATCATGTGCTGCTAGTTTTTGCCTGAGTTGGTTGTATTTCAGGACCTCTACAATGGCAAGGTGAGGGGGATTGGTAAGGAAAGTGAAGGATTGTACTTGCTGAAAGGAAGAGGAGTGAGACAATTAGTATATGCAATTAAGCATGAAAGTAGAGGAGGAGATTCAAGTTGGATATGGCATATAAGGCTAGGACATGCTTCAACACTAGTGTTGCATCAACACCAGTGTTGTAATTCATTCCATTTATGAAGAATAAAGTAGATAGCAGTTTGCATAATAGATGTTCTATATGCCCTATGGCAAAGCAGTCTAGGCTTGCCTTTTCTGATAGTGAACAGAAGAGCAATAAACCTTTTGAACTTGTACATATGGATGTTTGGGAGCCATAAAGAGTGCCAACTCATTATAAAAAGTACTATTTTCTCACTGTTGTAGATGACTACTCACGAGCAACTTGGTTATTTATAATGCAATTGAAGGGTGAGACCATTATTTCTTAAAATCAATTTATGTTCATGGTTAAGAACCAATTTGATACCTCTGTTAAGGTGATTAGAACAAATAATGGAACCGAATTCTTTAACAATCAATGGAACACTCTTCTATAGGATCAAGGAGTGATTCATCAGAGTAGTTGTGCTTACACTCTATTACAAAATGGAGTTGTAGAAAGAAATCACTGGCACATATTGGATACTGCTAGGGCACTAAAGTTTCAAGAAAGTCTACCAAAAAGGTTTTGGGGAGAGTGTGCAGACAACTGTTTACATCATGAATAGATTACCCTCTAAAGTGTTGGCTGGAAGGAGTCCCTATGAGCTATTACATAAAAGAAAACCATCACTTAATCATTTCATTGTCTATGCTATGCTACAAACTAACGAGCATAAAACACGCACTTATATTGTGCTCGCTAGTCAAAGATAGTAGAGTATAATATCGTGTCCACATAAATTGGATTTAAATAGTATTATCGTAGTTTCTAGTTTGATTGTTAATTAGAAAGATCAACAGTTGAGATTTATATGATTAATAATAAAATTTAACTAAGAATCTAAAATCTACAGCTATTGACTAGTGACTATCAAAACAAGGAATAAGCAATTAAGGTTATTAGTGGAAGAGGATAGGGTTTTGACATTTAAGTCTTAACCTAACGAGATGAACCAATTAAAGCATTGTGAAAATATGCAAGAAGGCGTAGTAGATCAGTCTTTAGGAAAACCTCTTTCGATTATTCTCCTAACTATATTTAATCAATAATTCTACTAGCCTCTTTCGATTACTTAGAAGAATCTATGAACTCAACCAACAATATAATGCAAAGATATTACAAGTTCTGCCTCTTTCGTTTACAAGAACAAGTGATTATAGATGCAATAATTAAATCTTCCAAAAATTATTGAAATACATAAAAATAGAGTTATAATCCACAAACAATCATCAATACACCAAATCCATCAAAACCCAAAAGGATCTACTCTATAGACATGGAGAGGTTCTTCACAAATGTAACTAAAGTATAGGAAAACATAAATTCAATCCAAACCCGGATCTTGAGTGAGGAAGGAATGATTCAATCCTTGTACTTGTGTTCTTCCAACTCCTCCTTAGCCTCCTTAGCCTCATTGGCCTCCTTAGATCGAAATTGTATCAAAAGTCCCGAAAAATGTGTTTTCCCGTGTATTTAAGCCATCCCCCAATAAAACCCGGACGAAATTACTCTTTTTAGCGGAAATGGGAAGTCAATCTAACATTTTTGGGCTATTGCGCCCCATGCGGCGCGGTTGTGGAAAATTCCAGAACGATTCAAAATATGATGTTTGTCCATTTGTTGCACTAGCGCGCCGCTGGTTATGCCGCGTGGAGGTAGTGCAAATTGTGGCCAGAAATGAGTTTTTCAAATTTCTGACATCCAAACTTGGTTTTCGACCCCCGGACATGATCCGCCTTAGTTGCTTGGGCTTCCACTCAGACTTCATAGCTCCAAATAGCTCGAATTAGCTCCACGACATCTACATAACTCAAAATCACTCCTACAAGGCATAAAACACACAACAAGTGCAAAAACACTACCAATTAAAGCTCAATACAGGTAAAGTGCAGTGAATTAGAGTGTAATAAGCGACTAAAATATGGGATTATAGCCTACCATCAACACCCCACACTTAAAACATTGCTTGTCCTCGAGCAATCAAACTACACTTTACATAGACACGCCTTTTTTTAAACAACTCTCCTAACTCATCACTTCAATAATAATCAAACAGATTAAGCACAATATGTAACATCCTCGCCTCAAGAGGTGACTCAACAGCACCACACATTTTTCACAACCTGCTCACTTACTCTAACACAGAGGTCAATGGCATTAACTTTCCTTCATGAATCAAGTGCCATCACACAATAATAGAGAGTAGTTCCACACACAATAAAGTTTAAGAACAGTTAGGAACTCAAGATAGGAAGAATTCGCTCACTCTCAAAAACAATATTCATGTGCCACAAAAGATGTACCATAAGCTTGCCCGGAATATAATACTCTACTAATTATGCTCATTCAGTCAAGGATCAAATAAGACTTTAACTGGTTGTAATGTAGGTTGCGGGATGGTAGGAGATATTTTTATATAGTGACTACACCCCCCTGAGCACTTTAATACATATACATTAGCAATTTAAATCCCGCACTTGTGTTGAACCATACGTCAACCTTCATTCCTATAGCTTCAAGCTCCCCATATCTTTAAGCACATACAAGGGGAGAGCCACCACTAGCAAGGAATAAATTCTTTTTACCAATTATACTCTTTTTTTTAATTCTCTGCATGTGGCTCTCACAAATTTTTAAACCGTGCACCTTTCTCCTTTTTCTGTAGTTTCACTCAAAATCCGACCATACCTCACTTAGATTTTACACTCTCATAAGAAAATCAAGTGCTCACGAGAGGTAAAAGGTTCAAACAGATAGACAATTCAAACAAAATGGGTCAAGCTTGTAGTGTGGTTTCCAAAGAAATAGGATTACAGGTTCAACGGGGCTAACTAAGATACATATTAATTTGGTGGGTAAAAGCATATATCTGGCTCAACAAATAAATGCCTATATTACTTCCTAGACTGAACAAGACTACTATTTCGCTTTGACAAGCGCAAAACACACACTTAAATTGTGCTCGCTAGTCAAAGATAGTATAGTATAATATCGTGTCCACAGGGATTGGATTTAAATAGTAGTCTCGTAGTTTCTAATATGATTGCTATCCAGGATGATCAACAATTGAGATTTATATGATTAGTAATAAAATTTAATTAAGAATTTAATATCTATAACTATTGACTAGTGACTATCGAAACAAGGAATAAGCAATTAAAGTTATCAGTGGAAGAGGATAGAGTTTTGACAGAATAAGTGCAAGATAATTGTTCGGGATCTAACTCTAGATAATTCACTTCTAATGTTCAAGTGAGTCTCTCGAATTCACTCTATTATTAATTCAAACGTTCAACAAAAAATACTTCTCTCTCGATTAAGTTTTAACCTCACGAGATGAACCAATTAAAGCACTGTGAAGATATGCAATAATACGTAGTAGATCAGTCTTTAGGAAAACCTCTTTCGATTATTCTCCTAACTAAATTTAATCAATAATTCAACTAGCCTCTTTCGATTACTTAGAAGAATCTATGAACTCAACCAACAATATAATGTAAAGATATTACAAGTTATGCCTCTTTCGATTACAAGAACAAGTGAATATAGATGCAATAGTTAAATCTTCCAAAAATGATTCAAATACATAAAAATAGAGTTATAATCCACAAAGAATCATCAATACATCAAATCCATCAAAACCCAATAGGATATACTCCATAGACATGGAGAAGTTCTTCACAAATATAACTAAAGTATAGGAAAACATAAATTCAATCCAAACCCGGATTTTGAGTGAGGAAGGAATGATTAAATCCTTGTGCTTGTGTTCTTCCAACTCCTCCTTGGCCTCCTTAGGTCGAAATTGTGTCAAAAGTGCCGAAAATGGTGTTTTCCCGTGTATATAAGACATCCCCCAATAAACCCGACCAAGTTAATTTGAACAATAAAAACAATCAAGGAAATTGAAATGGTCAAAACAACCAAATCAATTGGGGTGGCAATAGTCAAGGATATTGGGGAGGCAACAACCAAGAAGGATGGAACAATAATAAAGGGAATCTGGGGTCGGGCTTTCAAAGGCCCCCGATGTTTCAACAACCAAACAACCCGCTTCCTTATCCTTAACATGGTCCTAACTCTTCCAACAATGAGATGGGGTGAATTTATAACATGTTTAAACAATTGATGGAGAATAATGCAGTCTCCGATCCTTAACTAGCCTCTTACCACACTTCAATTCGCAATTTGCAAGTCCAATTGGGGAAAATCTTGCAAGCTTTGAACATTCGTCCTAAGGGGGCACTACCAAGTGACACGGTGGGGAACCAAAAGGGTGGGAACAACATGGGACATGCCATGGCCGTGACTACAAGGAGTGGAAAAGGTGGGGATGCAACCACCTCAAGTCAAAGAAAAATTATGGATAATGAACTAGTGATTCAAGAAGATGAGATTCCAAACAATTTGGTGTAAGCCAATGATGAAGTAAGAATTTATATTAGTTACATTGTGTAGGATACTTAAGAGGAAGTGAACCCATATAGGGATCACATTGTAGACATACCGAAACCAGTAGTGCCAAAGGCTAAGGCACCAATACCAAGGTCTCCTCCTCCATACCCTAAAAGGCTTGCCAAGAAAAATGGAGAGAACCAATTCAAAACTTTCATTGACATGATGAAAAGCCTATCTATTAATGTGCCATTAGTTAAGGCTTTGTAGAAACTGCCTGGATATGCAAAGTTCATGAAGGATTTGGTGACAAAGAAGAGGTCGATGAATTATGAGACTATAAAGATGACACATCAAGTGAGCGCAATTGTGCACTCAATGGCTCATAAATTGGAAGATCCTAGCTCTTTCATAATCCCTTGCACTATTGGAAGTGCCGACTTTGCCAAAGCTCTTTGTGATCTAGGGGCGAGTACCAACTTGACGCCCTACTCGGTTTTCAAAACATTGGGGATTGGGAAACAAAGACTCACTTCTATGAGGCTACAAATGGCGGATCGTACTATGAAGAGACCATTGAGTATTATTTATGATGTGTTAGTTCGTGTTGATAAGTTCATTCTCCTGGCGGACTTTGTGATTCTTGATTGTGAAATGGACTATGAGGTGCCTATTAGTTTGGGTAGACCTTTCCTTGCTATGGGGAAGGCACTTGTTGATGTGGAAGCTGGCGAGCTCACCTTCCGAGTGGGTGATGAAAATGTAGTTTTCCATGTGTGCAAATCTATGAGGCAACCAAATAAAAATGTGGTTTGTTCATTTGTGGACCTAGTGACCGAGGTGATTGTTGATGATTCTAGTGCCATGATGAATGTTGACGATACTTTGGAGGCCGTATTGCTTAATCATCATGATGATGAAAAGGTTGGATATGTGGAATATGTGTATGCATTGTAAGGAATGAGGTCGTATACTTATGAACCCCACAAAGTGTCCTTAGATATTGAAAACCGGAAGAGTCCTCCAATAAAGACTTCAATCGAGGAGCCTCCCACTTTGGAGTTAAATCCATTGCCTTCACATATCAGGTATGAATTCCTTGGCCCGTGTTCTACTTTACCGGTTATTATTTCCTCTTGTTTGACTAACGTGCAGATAGACTCTACTTTGGCGGTGCTACAAAAGAGGAAGAAAGCTATCAGATGGACATTGGTGAATATTCAAGGTATAAGCCCACCCTTTTGCATGCATAATATTATTTTGGAGGAGGATTCCAAACCCTCCACTGAACATCAAAGAAGACTAAATGAAGCAATGTAAGAGGTGTTGAAGAAGGAGATCATAAAGTGGCTGGATGCCGAGGTTATTTACCCCATTTTCGATAGCTCGTGGACCTCTCCAGTGCAATGTGTCCCAAAGAAAGGGGGCATGACTGTGGTCATCAATGACAAAAATGAGTTGATTCCTTCAAGAACGGTGACCGGGTGGAGAGTGTGTATGAACTATCGCAAGCTCAACAAAGTCACCAGGAAAGATCATTTCCGACTTCCCTTCCTTTATCAAATGCTTGATCGGTTGGCTGGCCGTAGTTTCTATTGTTTCCTTGATGGATATTCAGGCTATAATCAAATTCTTATTGCTCCGGAGGACCAAGAGAAAACTACTTTCACATGCCCCTATGGTACTTTCGCATTCTCGTATATGCCATTTGGGTTATGCAATACACCGACGGCGTTTCAATGGTTTATGATGGCTATCTTCACCGGCATGGTGGAGGAGTTTCTTGAGGTCTTCATGGATGATTTTTCTATGGTTGGGAATTCTTTTGATGACTGCTTGAAAAACATGGATAAGGTCTTGGCAAGATGCGAAGAGACAAACTTGATGCTCAATTGGGAGAAGTGTCACTTGATGGTCTAGGAAGGCATTGTCCTTGGCCAAATAATTTCAAAGAATGGTATTGAGGTCAACAAGGCCAAAATAGAGGTGATTTCTAAACTCCCACCCCCTAAATCCGTGAAGGGAGTACGGAGCTTCTTAGGTCATGCGGGGTTCTATCATCGTTTCATCAAGGATTTTCCAAAGTGGTGAAACCCTGGTATAAGTTTTTGGAGAAGGATTCCAAATTCTATTTCAACAAGGATTGCATGAAGCCATTCGAATTGATCAAGTTCAAATTGACTACTACTCCTATTATCACCACACCAGATTGGAGCTTGAATTTTGAGCTCATGTGTGATGCAAGTGATGTGGCGGCCGGAGCAGTTTTGGGGTAACGTATCAGCAAAATCTTTCATTCGGTCTACTATGCTAGTAAGATCATGAATGATGCCCAAGTCAATTACACAATGACCGAAAAAGAGCTACTTGATATTATTTTTGCTATGGAGAAGTTTCGCCCGTACTTGATGGGTACAAAGGTGATTGTCCACACCGATTATGCGGTGCTTCGGTACTTAATGAGAAAAAGATATTCAAATGAGAGGTTAACACGGTGGGTGCTTTTATTGCAAGAGTTTGATCTAGAAATCCAAGATGGCAAAGGCAGTGAGAACCAAGTGGCGGACCACTTGTCTCAATTGGAGGAGGAGGGGAGGCCACATGACGGCCTTGAAATCAATGACTCCTTCCCTGACAAGCAACTTCTAGCCATTTCAATGACCAAGATGCCATGGTTCACCGACTTAGAATATTATCTTGTAAGTTGTATTGTACCGAATAAGTTCTTTTCAAACCTAAGGAAGAAACTCAAACGGGATTGGCTTGACTACTATTGGGATGAACCGTACCTTTTTCGAATTTGTACCGATGTGATTCGAAGATGTGTGTCGGAGGAGGAACAAGTGTAAATTCTTGGTGCTTGCCACTCTTCACCATATGGTGGTCACCATGGAGGGGGGGGGGGAAAGAACGGAGACAAAAGTGTTGAGTTGTGGATTCTATTGGCCTACTCTCTATAAGGACGCTAGTGATCTAGTCAGGCATTATGATGAATGTCAAAGGGCTGGTAGGATTTCTAAGAAAAATGAGATGCCCCTTACCACCATCTTGGAAATTAACATTTTTGATGTGTGAGGCATTGATTTCATGGGACCATTCGTAAGCTCTTGTGGGAACACCTATATTTTGGTAGCTGTGGACTGTGTGTCAAAGTGGGTTGAACCCATGTCTCTACCCAACAATGAAGCTCGAAGTGTGGTGGCATTTTTGAAAAAGAACATCTTTACAAGATTTGGTACTCCAAGGGTCATTATAAGTGATGGGGGATCACACTTTTGTAACAAATCTTCCGATAACTTACTCACCAAGTAGCTCACAAAGTCACGACCCCCTATCATCCTCAAGCAAGCGAAAAAGTGGAAGTCTCCAACGAGGAGATCAAGAGTATTTTGTCAAAGACAGTGAATGCCAAACAGACTGATTGGTCAAAGAAACTTGATGATGATCTATGGGGCTATAGGACGACTTACAAAACACTGATTAGGATGTCTCCATACCAGTTGGTTTTCGAAAAGCTTGCCACCTTCCGGTGGAACTTGAGCACAAAGCTATGTGGGCATTGAAGAAGCTAAATCTTAAGTGGGATGTCGCTGCTAACCTGAGGGTGGCACAATTGAATGAGCTTGAAGAATTCTGGTACCATGCATATACAAGTTCTTCCTTATGCAAAGAGAAGATGAAGTACCTCCATGGCAAATACATTCAGAACAAGGAGTTCAAAGAAGGTGATCTTGTGTTATTGTTCAATTCTCGGTTACGGATATTTCCGGAAAAGTTGAAGTCTAAGTGTAGTAGTCCGTTTGAAGTTGTGAAGGTGACACCCTTTGGTGCATTAGACTTGAAGAATAAAAATGATAAAGTATTTAGAGTCAGTGGTCACCCGGTGAAGCATTATCTTGGAAAATTTGATGATGGCCAGGTCGTGGCATTAATTAATTTCAAGTGATTGATGGTAATCTACGTCGTGCCGCGACATTAAATCAGGCACTTTTTGGGAGGTAACTCATGTTTATTTTTATTCTTCTTTTCCTTATTTTTAGAAAGATTTTGTTTTGTGCTAACTAGTTTTGAAATAATCTGTGTTGTGCTCGAAAAAATAAAAATAAAAAATGGCTAAGTGCTGAAAAAGTGCGGACTGCACATTTATTGTGCGGACCGCACAATCTTGCATGCCATAGCAGAAAGGAGTCTGCGGCCGCACAACTGGAGACCCAAAAATGCAACTCTCTGAAGTTTGAAATTGCAGGGAATTGGCCAATGTGCGACCGCGCTTGAAATTGTGCGGTCCGCACAAATAGCTGCGGCCGCATCCAATTTTGTGCGGACCTCAGATCTTCAGCAGGACCATGTAAAGAGTGCGGACCGCACACAAAATTGTGCGGCCGCACTCAGCTGCACAAAATGACCTAAGTTGGTCAACATATAAATAGGCCCC
Organism: Nicotiana otophora; assembly: GCA_000715115.1. Lineage (NCBI taxonomy): Eukaryota > Viridiplantae > Streptophyta > Magnoliopsida > Solanales > Solanaceae > Nicotiana > Nicotiana otophora. The sequence goes on from AWOL01S0098410.1 coordinate 22,287, forward strand.
CCTCTCATTGTTCCAAAGATACGCACTTAGAACTCTTAACACCAAAGTAAGCATAGTGCAAAAATATTGTTTCAAACATCGCACTCATTTCATCATTCTAGATTCTCCCCTGCATCCTTCATCACTGGTATATTCAATTCGTGTTTAGATTTTTCCAAATTTTCATAGTTTTTATCCTTAATTAGTATAGTTATTTTTAGGCCTAAATATCAAATGATTCATCATGTTTGCTTAAAATTATGTGGGTAATTTCATATATACTCATTGGGGGTTGGGTAAATCATGTATCATGTCTAATTTGCCAATACTATGTCTAACTTGTGTAAAAAATAATAAAAATAATAAAATGAATAACCTAAGTTTAGTGCCGTTTAATTTTGAATTGTGCGGCTGCACATGAAATTGTACGGTACGCAGATCCTTAGTTTTAGGGCAAGTCTATGCATTCAATGTGCGGACTGCACCCAAAATTGTGCGGTCTGTAGAAAATGATCTGCGGCCGCAGAAATATTTGAGCGACCATAGACCCAAACTTTAGAGACTGGCATTACCAGGCCTAGAATTGTGCAGCCACACTCAAATTGTGCAGTCCACACTTCAATTGTGCGGCCGCACTTCAAATAGTACGGTCCGCACTAGCCATTCTACGGACGCAATCAGAATTATGCGGACCGCACTTCCCCCTCTTGCCCACTAATTTATAGTCTATGTTTGAACTTTAACTCACTCATGTTGCTATGTATTGCAGAAAATGGTCAGATCAAGAGGACGTGGTGATACTTCCAAAGGGAGGGGTGAACCCTCCCGAGGCCGAGGCAGGGGTATCCTACCACTCTCCGTGCAAAAAGTGATTAGTAAGAAGGCAACAATAGGACGAGGTAGACCGCCGGAGCCCTCCAAATCAAGTTCATATGCCCCATCCAAGGAAGCATGCGAGGGAGTCTCAGTGCAAAGGCAGCCTGCTTTGCCATCACAGCCACAACTTCCCCAAGATAGATTCTGGCTGAGAGATGAGCCTACCTCTTCGGAGAGTACTGCTAAGGGATCGAAAGGGAACAGTCAGGCTACGTAACCCTCATCTACTCATGCCCCCTCCGCACCAGTCACATTTGATGTAATGAATATATACCGGATGACGATCGGGGGGGAGGAGGTGGTACCAGAGTTGCAGGTCTGGAGAGGTCAAAGAAGAAAGAAGTTTGGGAAGATAGGTTTGTGAGCCTGACTGCATTCAATCAATTCCGTGAGTGGTGGCCGCAGAGATCGCTCACTCTTGAGTGGCAGTTTGTGTTGAAAGATCTGGATAGATACAACCTAAATGTGTTAAGACAATTTCAGGAAAGAAAAGGGTGGAAATGGTTCACGAAAAGCGTATTGGATGCCAAGGAGCACTTAGTCCAAGAGTTCTATGCCAATGTGACGCACATCAAAAAGGGCACTAAGGTGACTAAGGTACGAAAATTAAAAGTACGATTTGATCAGACCACCCCGAACACTTATTTGGTGCTCGAGGATATGGAGACGGTGCAGTATTTAGAGAAGTTCGCACTGGGTGATGCAGCTCGCCCTTGGCTAGCTGAGATACTAGCAGCTCCAGGACCACCACCACCACTGTGGATCACAGCAGGGGTTCCTATTCTGTGGAACACCCTCAACTTTGAATCCAAAGGGTGAAAAACATTCGTATGCAGTCGCATATAACCAAGCCGGAATGAAAACAATATTCCAATCCCCCGGTCAATCTTAGTTGCATCTATCATGGTCGGGTATCCAATTAATGTGGGTTCCATCATGTAGGCCAACATGTCTCTGGTTGTCAGGCAGGGTGAAAGCTCATATCCATATGCCAACACTATCATGGAGTATCTCACAAATGCAGGGGTGGAACCCAAGAGCTTTGATACGAAGGTAAGGTCTAAGCAACCCATCTCCTCGTACTATCTGAATGACACAATTAACCCGAAAAACAAGGGTAAGTCGACTACTACCGTAGGCCAGTCTGATGAGCCATCTGTGGTAGTTGCAGATTCTGCCACTATGCCTTCTACAACTTCCATGCCTTCCACACTACCCGGGCCTTCCACCGAGACAGCAGTCATGCCACCGCCTCCATCTTCAGGGCCATTAGCGCTAGTATCACTGCCTTCCTCCTCAACTTATCCACTCTTTGTGCTGCGAGTCTCCCACACACTGGCGAGTCTCAACAACTGGATACAGATAGCTACTGCAAAGCTGTCGGACCTATCCAGTGCTGTTGCAGCTCAGACCCCTACCTTAGCACCACAGATTCCTCCGTCAGTGGAGGAAACTTTGAAGAAAATATTGGAGAATCAAAAGACCATCATGGGCACCTTGGTGGAACATGGGGGAGCAATTGAGGAACTTGGGAAGCAGGTGAAAATGATGAGGAAATACCAGGCTTCAAGGAAATCAATTGACAGGTTGAGACGAGAGGTGACCAAGATAGCAACTGATGGAGATCTTCCATTTAACTTACTGATGGAGACAGATCCATCAGTACCAGCAAACCCAGCGGCACCATTGGAACCAGCTGGCCAGTCTGAGGAGCCAGACCTCGCTGCCCACACTGCTGTAGCAGTGCTACAAATGTTCGCCAATCCAACTGCTCCCCAAGGAGAGGATGATGAGAGCCAGTTGGAGAAGCCTGCGGGAGGTTATGCTGCTATGGACACTGAGACCACATAGGGATTCCTCTCAACTCTTTCCCTTCCTTGTTTTTATTTTGTTAAGAATTGGTGACAATGCTTATTTTTATTCAGGGGGTGGAGTATATTTTGATTTAACATTTGACATTGGCCTGTAATAACTGATAACATTTTTTTTTATTTTTACTTTCATTATGTACATATTCTTCTCTCTCTATTGATGTATATATTCTATTTCCCTTTCTTAGTTTGTATATTCATTTATTATGCTTTCAATAGTTTACTTCATAGCTTCTTTATTTTGTTTTCTTAGTAGTCAATGTTTAGTCTAATAGCTTCTTATTTATTGTATTAGCTTTTTTTTTAATTTAGTAGTTTCTTTCATGTTTAAGTGATCACTAAGCCTTTGGTTTTCTTAATGTCACGGTGCTTTCCAAAGGTGGGTTTTTTGTGAACCGGATGACTCTTCCCACAAAAAGGTCATGATAGAGGAAGAGGTGCAACTCGCACAACACCTAGGGCAGCACCTGCAGATACACCAGTTGCCCGCAGGTTCCAGTTGTGGATGAGCCTGTGAGACCAGCTCAGGCACCACCTGTGCCCATTGTGATTCCAGGCCTTCAGGAGGCCTTAGCTCAGATTCTGATAGTTTGCATCGGCCTTGCTCTGGTGGTTTTGGCTCAGGCCGCACCTGCCACTTCTCAGGTTGGGGTAGGTACTCATACCCCTGTTGCCCATACTCCAGATCAGGTAGTGTAGAGACTTCAGATACCGGGGGCAATACCAGCCCAACTGGTTGTTGTTGCTCAGGCCCATGTGGTTCTTGTTATGTGTGATGGTGAGCAGTGGAGATTGGAAAGGTTTGGGAGACTCCGACCTCCCTCTTTCGGTGGTATAAAGGCGGAGGATGCCCAGGGTTTCTTGGACAAGTGTCAGAGGATTCTCCGTACAATAGGTATTCTGGAGACCAGTGGGGTCTCGTTCACTACTTTTCAGTTCTCTGGGGCTGACTTTAGTTTGTGGGAGGCTTATGAGAGGCGTAGGCTGGTTGGCTCAGCACCCTTACATGGCAGAAGTTCTCCATTCTCTTCCTAGAGAAGTTCGTGCCTCAGTCCCACCGAGCGGAGCTGCGCAGGCAGTTCGAGCAGCTTCGTCAGGTTAATATGTCTGTGAAGTAGTACGAGATGAGGTTTTCTAATTTGACCAATCACGTAGTCTAGTTGGTTCCCACAGATAAGGAGAGGATCAGGAGGTTCATTCATGGTCTCACATTTCAGCTGCGGTTGCTTATGACTAGAGAGAGAGTGTGTCTGGTGCTACTTTGGATGAGGTTGTCGACATTGCCCATTAGATAGAGATGGTCCGCAATTAGGAGCGGGTTGAGAGGGAGGCCAAGATTCCTCGTTAACAGGGTAGACTCGGCGGTGTTCCTTCACGGGGTCAGTTCTGCCACGACATGGGTCGTCCTTACAGGCATGCTTAAATGGCTCGCCCAGTTCACCGTGGTGCATCATTTGGCCATGGTTCACATAGTTATCAGCAGGGTCATTCATCTCTCAGTGCCCTTATATTCGTCTCGTGCTCCATCGGGTCAGGGCTCGTCTATGCCAGGTCCTTCTACCAATTATCCCGGTGCTCGGGGCTCCCTCCAGTCCCCACCACCAACACCGTGGGGTTGCTATGAGTGTGGAGAGTTTGGCCATATCAGGAGATATTGTCCCCGCCTTATGGGAGGTCCGGCTCAGCAGAGGAGTCAGACTACAACTTCATCACCAGTTACTTCACCACCCGCTCAGCCACCTCCGGGTGGTGCCCAGTCTGCTAGAGGTCACCCAAGAGGTGGCGGTCAGGCCCGATTCTATGCTCTTCCTTTCAGACAAGATGCCTTTGCTTCTGATGCAGTGATTACAAGTATTGTATCAGTCTTCCACATGGATTCCTTTGTATTATTTGACCCTGGTTCCACTTATTCATACGTGTCATCGTATTTTTCCCATTATCTGGATATGCTCTGTGAGTCTCTAGTTTCATCTGATCATGTATCTATGCTGGTAGGAGATACTATTATTGTCGACAGGGTATACCGCTCGTGTGTACTGACTATACCAGACTTGACCTCTTGTTACTTAGTATGATTGATTTCAATGTGATTTTGGATATGGAGTGGTTGTCTCTATGTCATGCTATTCTGGATTGTCACACTAAAACTGTGACATTGGCAATGTCGGGGATGCCACAGATGGAGTGGCGAGGTTTTCTAGACTATGTTCCCAGTAGAGTGATTTCATACTTGAAGGCTCAACGGATGGCTGGGAAGGGTTGTTTATGTTATTTGGCCTTTGTGAGGATGTTAGTGTTGATGCTCCCACTATTGATTATGTTCCAGCGGTGCGGGAGTTTCCAGATGTGTTTCCTGCAGACCCGCCGGGCATGCCGCCCGACAGGGATATTGACTTTGGTATTGACTTAGTGCTGGGCACTCAGCCCATGTCTATTCCTCCACATCGTATGGCACCAGCTGAGTTGAATGAGCATCTTCAGGAACTCCTTGAGAAGGGGTTTATTAGGCCAAGTATGTCACCTTGGGGTGCACCTGTTCTATTTATGAAGAAGAAGGATGGTACTATGAGAATGTGCATTGATTATAGACAGTTGAACAAGGTCACAATCAAGAACAAGTATCCTTTGCCACGCATTAATGACCTATTTGACCAACTTCATGGAGCGAGGGTGTTCTCCAAGATTGATTTGAGGTCTGGGTATCACCAGTTGAAGATTCGGGACTCGGATATACTTAATACAGCTTTTATGATGCTTTATGGTCATTATGAGTTCTTTGTGATGTCTTTTGGGCTGACCAATGGCCCAGCAAAGTTCATGCATCTGATGAACAGTGTATTTCAGCCTTATCTCGACTAGTTTGTTATTATGTTCATTGACGATATCCTGGTGTACTCTCATAGTTAGGAGGAGCACACCCAGAATTTGAGGGTTGTGTTGCAGCGGTTGAGGGAAGAGAAGCTTTATGCCAAGTTCTCTTTTCCAAGTGTGAGTTTTGGCTCAGCTTAGTGGCATTCTTGGGGCACATCGTGTCCAGTGAGGGTATTTGGTAGATCCGAAGAAGATAGAGGTGGTTTAGAGTTAGCCCAGACCGTCCTCAGCTACTGAGATTCTGAGCTTTCTTGGCTTGGCCAGTTATTATCATCGATTTGTGGAGGGTTTCTTGTCTATTGCATCGCCCTTGACCAATTTGACCCAAAATGGTGCTCCTTTCCGGTGGTCGGATGAGTGTGAGGAGAGCTTTCGAAAGCTCAAGACTGCCTTGACCACAACTCCAGTTCTAGTTTTGCCGTCAGCTTTGGGATCTTATAAAGTATATTGTGATGCTTCTTAGATCGACATTGGGTGTGTGTTGATGCAGAAGAATAGAGTGATTGCTTATGCTTTGCACTAGTTGAAGCCCCATAAGAAGAACTACCTTGTTCATGATTTAGAGTTGGCTGCCATTGTTCATGCACTGAAGATTTGGAGGCACTATCTTTATGGTGTGTCTTGTGAGGTATTTATAGATCATCGGAGCCTCCAACACTTGTTCAAACAAAAGGATCTCAATTTGCGGCAGCGGAGATGGTTGGAGCTACGAAAGGACTATGACATCATTATTCTGTATCATACAGGGAAGGTCAATGTGGTGGCCGATGCCTTGAGTAGGATGGTGATGAGTATGGGTAGTCTTGCTTGTTTTCCCGTTAGAGAGAGACCTCTTGCAGTTGATGTTCAGGCTTTGGCCAACCGATTCGTGAGATTAGAGATTGTGGAGCCCAATCGGGTCCTCGCTTGTGATTTCTCGGTCTTCTTTATTTGATCGCATCAGAGAGCGCAAATATGATGGTCCTCAATTGCTTGTCCTCAAGGACAGGGTTCAGCATGGTGATGCTAGAGATGTGACTATTGGGGATATGGGGTAATGAGGATGCAGGGTCGGATTTGTGTGCCCAATGTGGATGGGCTACGAGAGTTGATTCTTGAGGAGGCCAACAATTCGCAGTATTCCATTCATCCAGGTACCACGAAGATGTACGATGACTTGAGGCAGCACTATTGGTGGAGGAGGATGAAGAAGGACATAGTGGGGTTTATAGATCGGTGCCTTAACTGTCAGCAGGTAAAATATGTGCATTAGAGACCAGGTGGCTTGCCTCAGAGGTTAGATATTCCAGAGTGGAAGTGGGAGCGGATCACCATGGATTTCGTAGTTGGGCTCCAACAGACTTCGAGGAAGTTTGATGCTATTTGGGTGATTGTGGATCGTCTGACAAAGTCCGCGCACTTAATCATAGTCGGTACAACTTATTTTTCAAAGAGGTTGGCAGAGATTTACATTCGAGAGATTATGCGCCTTCACGGTGTGCCAGTTTCCATCATTTCAGATAGAGGCACCCAGTTTACATTGTAATTTTGGAGAGCCGTGCAACGAGAGTTGGGTACTCAGATGGAGTAGAGTATAGCATTGCACCCTTAGACGCACGAGCAATCCGAGCACACTATTCAGATATTGGAGGATATGCTACGTGCATGTGTCATTGATTTTGGGGGTTCATAGGACCAAATTTTGCCACTCGCGGAGTTTTCCTACAACAATAGTTATCAGTCGAGCATCTAAATGGCCCCGTATGAGGCTTTGTATGGGAGACAGTGTAGATCTCTGGTGGGTTGTATTGAACCAGGTGAGGCTAGGCTTTTGGGTACAGACTTAGTTCAAAATGCATTGGACAAGATCAAATTGATTAAGGAGCGGCTTCGCACAGCGCAGTCTAGACAGAAGAGCTATGCCGACAGGAAGGTTCGTGATGTGTCTTACATGGTTGGGGAGAAGGTTCTACTGAAGGTTTCACCCATAAAGGGTGTTATGAGGTTTGGGAAGAAGGGTAAGTTGAGCCCTTGGTTCATTGGGCCATTTGAGGTACTTCAGAGGATTGGGGAGGTGGCTTACAAGCTTGCCTTTCCACCTAGCTTGTCGAGTGTGTATCCGGTATTTCATGTTTCTATGCTCCGGAAGGATGTTGGTGACCCATCTCATGTTTTGGATTTTAGCACGGTTCAGTTGGATGGTGATTTGACTTATGATGTGGAACCGGTGACTATTCTAGGTTGACAGGTTCGGAACTTGAGGTCAAAGGATATAGCTTCAGTAAAGGTGTAGTGGAGAGGTCAGCCGGTTGATGAGGCTACCTGAGAGACCGAGCGGAAGATGCAGAGTAGATATCCACACCTATTTGAGACTCTAGGTATGTTTCTAGACTCGTTCGAGGACAAATGTTTGTTTAAGAGGGATAGGATGTAATGACCCGGATGGTAATTTCAAGAGTTCTAGCCTCGTTCCCCCATTTTCTACTCCTTTTGTATTCTACAGCTGTTATATGACGTACCGAGTTAGTTGGTTCGGGTCCAGAGAGATTTCAGAGTGAATTGAGACACTTAGTCTCTTAATTGAAAGCTTAAGTTGGAAAGGTTGACTAGATGTCACCTTATCATTAAAGGACCTCGTATTTGAATTTTGATGGTTCCGTTAGCATCGATAGATGATTTTGTACTCAGAAAGTGCGCCCTATTGTGATTTGGAGGTCCGTAGTAGAATTAGGCTTGAAATGGCGAAAGTTGGAATTTTAGAAAGTTTGACCAGGAGTGAAATTTTTGATATCGGGGTCAGATTGAATTTCCGGAAGTTGGAGTAGGCTCGTGGTTTCATTTATTACTTGTGTACAAAATTTGAGGTCAACCGGGTGTGATTTGATAGGTTTTGACGTTGTTTGTGGAATTTGAGAATTTCAAAGTTTATTAGGCTTGAATCTGTGTGGCATTCGTGTTTTTGATGTTGTTTGAGGTAATTAGACTTGCTGGTATATTTGGTTGAGGTCCCAGGGGGGCTCGGGTTGAATCCGAGTGGTTAACGAACTTGGAAGTAAGTTGAGAAAGCAGCTGAAGCTTTGCTACCACTGGTGTAATCGCACCTGCGGAGTAGGAACCGCATGTGCGATCTTGCATAAGCGGGGAGGGAGCCGCAGAAGCGGCCAGGAAGGACTTGGACAGGGGACGCAAGTGCGGACTTGTGGGCGCAGAAGCACTTACGCTGAAGCAGGAGGATGGGCGCATGTGCGGGCAGGCACACAAGTGCGATGGAATTTTCCGCACCTGCGAAGGCACAGATGCGGTCCAAGGCTCACAGAAGGGAAGGTAGCTGGGCTAAGTAACTTCCGCAGATGCAGAGTTTTCACCGTAGAAGCGGGACCACAGATGCCGAAATATGGCCATAGGTGCGAAAGGGTCTAGGGAGAATGTTTTAAAAAATGAGAGTTTCGCGATTTTGGCTTCATTTCAACATTTTGAGCTCGGACTTTGAAGATTTTGAGAGGGCTTTTCAAGGGAATTTTTGAGGTAAGATCCGTGTGTCCATGTTTCTTCAATGATTATGTTTCCCCACTGATTTTACACCTAGTTGGTGAGTTTTTGAGGTGAAATTTGTGGGATTGAGGCTAGGGCTTTGGAGAATTAATTTTAGGGAATTGAATGGCCATTTGATGTCGGATTTTGATAAGTTTGTTATGATTAGACTCGTGATTCAATGGGCTTTCGGGTTTTGTGACTCTTGTCGGATTTCGAGATGTGGGTTCGGGGGGTCGGGTTTGAGCTAATTTCAAATCTTTGGCTTATAATTCATATTTTTCTTATGGAATTAATCCCTTTATCCGTATTGATTGTATTATATTGTTTATGGCTAGATTCAGGACGTTTGGAGGCTGATTCGCGAGGTAAGGGAATTTTGGAGTAGAGTTTTGGCTTAGATTGAGGTAAGTAACAATTTTAAATCTGGTCCTGAGGGTATAAAACCCCGAATTTTGTTGTTATATGATTGTTTTGGAGGTGAGGCACATGCTAGGTGACGGGCGTGTGGGCGTGCACCGTAGGAATTGTGACTTGGTCCATTTCGTGGAACTATAAAGTTGAATAACTTGTTATTAGCTATATGCTCTCCCTGTATTATATAAATTTGACTGCAAATCATGTTAGGAGTCATGCTTAGGCTATGTGATTACACTATTGGGACCCACAGAGGTCGTGTACTTGCTGAATTATTTACTAATTTTTGTTTTGTACTCAGTCATGGTTTACTTGCATATCATATCTCAGTCTCTTCTTATTTCTTGTAGATACATGATATTATCTTTGTTTGGGCTAATGTTTATGACTTTTGAGAGCCCGAGAGACTGGAGAGGTTGGTGACTGAGTTAGGGCATGAGTGCCAAACTGTGCGATATATATATATATATATATATGGATCGGATTGCACGTCGCAACGTGCCTTATGGCTATTTATATAGGATCAAGCTGCACACCGCAGCGACATAGCGCTTGGGCTGAAGGAGCCCCTTCGAAGTCTGTACACCCCCAGTAAGAGCAGGTACTTATTAAGTGTGAGTATTCAGGGCTGAGAGCTGGGTGATGAGCTATTGAGCTAAGTGATTGTTGCCCTGAGAGGCGATACTTGTTTTCATTGTTGTTGCACATAGCTTCTATATGTCATTGTTTGGAAACTTTTAAGAGATACTACATCCAGATTTTACTTGAACTCGGCATGTAAAAACTGATTTGACTTAAATTGTCGGATTTGGAATCATGTCTACTTTCTTTTTAAGATCACTGAAAATGAAGTATAACAACATAGCTCGTGACTATCTTTCAGTTCCTTATTTATTATTGTTACTTACTGAGTTGGTTGTACTCACGCTACACCCTACACTTCGTGTGCAAATCCAGGAGTTCCCGGTCATAATGGGTGTTGATATTTGAGCAGCTGATCCCGGAGACTATCGAGGTAGCTGCATGGCGTTAGCAGGCCTTGGGTCTCCTTCATTATCTTTATCGTAATTCATTTATTATTCCTTATACATTGTATTAGAGTGTTCCTGGAATAGTTTCTCATGTACTCGATGTGTCACGACCCAAAATCCACTAATTATGATGGTACCTAACCCAACCCGCTAGGTAAGCCAACTAATAACTATCCAATTTCAATTAACTTTTTAATAAGACACTTAAATAAAGAAAGTATTTGAATCTTATACATTTCTCAAGGACTGGTAGTACAAATCATGAGCTTCTAAGAATAGAGTTTACAAAGCTAATATGAACTAAATACACTTTATGTTTGAAAAGTACATAAACAGAGTTTTAAAATCTAAGGCTACCATGAACAAGAGGCAGCTACAACAGGGACGCAGGTAAATCTTCCAATCCAGCTCCCATCGAACACAGCAACATCGGCATCCGAAATCTGCAAGCAATGTGCAGGAAGTGTAGTATGAGTACAACCGGCCCCATGCATTCAATAAGTAACAAACCTAACCTTAGGCTGAAAGTAGTGACGAACTGGAATATGGTCGGGTCCAACACCAATAGCCAACAACTATTTATAACAATGTAGAGCATATAAATAAGGAAGAAATTCAAAAATAAAATGCTCAGCTTTATCACAATTTCCCAAAAATAGTTCTGCTTTTCAAGAATAACAATGAAAACCCAAATCCTTTATCGAAATCGTCAAAAAGTATGAGATAGTTTGAAAACTATAAATTTTTCCAAAACTCCTTTCCAAAATAAGTAAGATGTTTCATTTCCTTTCCACATAGCAAGTGTGAAATACCTCTCTATGCTCATATATCAATGTGTGTAAAAGTCATGAATGACGTGATATCGTACAACATGAGAAAAATGCGTCCCTATGCATGTATGTCATGTGTGCATGCCAATGCCGTGTATCTCAAAGATGAATCATGTACTCACACTCTCAGAGTACTCAATCTCACTGCTTCTCACTTTCCACTCATCATGCTCAACCACTCGGTACTGTATATGGCCCACACGGCCCAAGGAAATCCATCCCGGAACATATACAACACTGACTATAAGTCACTCAGTACCGAGGAAAAAGGGCAATCCAACCTTGTGGAGAAATCCATCCCCAGGTAGTAAGTACTTCGGACAAATGCATATCCAGGGAAATACATCCCTCAATAGTATCATCTGCACTCACTGGGGGTGCGTTACAGACTCCGAAGGGACTCTTACAGCTCAAGCGCTATCATAATCATCAATATAACTACTGCGGCATGCAACTCGATCACATAACTGTCACTCATAATCATGTTCACGGCCTCACTCAGTCATCAATCTCTCCAGTCTCACCTACGGGCTTTCAATGTAATGAAAACTGACCTGGAACAAAGATATGATGTATCAATAAGTAACAACTGAGACTAAGATATGATATGAATGCATGAATATAACTGAGTATGAAATATCAATGAAATCAGTGAGATGACAACAAGCAACGACCTCTATGGGTCCTAAGAATATCAACATAAAGCCTAAACATGATATCTAGCATGATTAACAGCTCAGTTACTTTATGACATGGTGAAAACACAGATATCAACGAAAATAGGGCCACTATACAGTGCCATGGAAACAATGGAATCACAATTCACAGGGTGCACGCCCACACGCCTGTCACCTAGCATATGCGTCACCTCAATACCAACCACACAACACATAATTTGGGGTTTCATACCCTCAGCATTAAGTTTAGAAGAGTTACTTATCTTGAACAAGCCAATTCCAACACCGAGCAAGCCAAGCGATGCTCCAANGAGCAAGCCAAACGATGCTCCAAAAATGCCATCACGTGCGTAGCGGCCTCCGAACAGCTCAAAACTAGACAAAATCAACTCAGATACATCAGATAAAGCCCAAGGGAGCAATTACAAATGCTAAAGATCGCATTCTACATCAAATCCCAAATCCGGCCAAAATTCACACTGGGGCCCACGTATGAAACTCGATAAAAATCACAAGATTCGATACCCCATTCAATTACGAGTCCAACCATACTAGTTTCACTCAAATCGGACTCCAAATCGGTGTTCAAAACCCAAACATTCATATTATAAAACTTTAGGCCAAAACCCCCAATTTTCTCTTTAAAATTCATCAACCAATTGCTAAAAGCGAAGATAGATTCATGGAATATAATCTAAACCGAGTAGAGAACACTTACCCCGATCCTTGTGATAAAATTTGCTTCAACAATATCCACAATAAGAGTCCCACACCTCAAAATATGAAGAAAGAACCAAAACCTCGATTTTTATAACTCTGCCCAGCTATTCCGCATTTGCGGTCAAATTGTGGCATCTGCGACCACCGCTTCTGCGAAAATTCCTCGCTTTTGCGAAACAGCCTCACTCAGCAAAACCTCGCACCTGCAGTCCTTAAGTCGTTTCTGCGATCGCTTTTTTGCGCACTTGAACAGCATCTGCAGTTGCGCAGGTGCGTCCAAGCACCTACGCCTGCGATTCTCACGCCCAACTCCCTTTCTCGCTTCTGCGATGGCACTGCCGCTTTTGCGGCTCCGCACCTGCGCTCAATACTCCGCAGGTGCGGTCATACCAGAACCAAAAAAACTTTAGCAATGTAATATGGAATGAAAATTATCCGAACCTCATCCGAAACTCACCCGAGCCACTCGGGACCCCGTCCAAATATACTAATAAGTCCAATAACATAACACGGACCTACTCGAGGCCTCAAAACACATATAACAACATCAAAACGACGAATCACACCTCAATTCTAAATCATTGAACTTTGAAACTTCAACTTCCACAACCGATGCTGAAACCTATCAAATCACGTCTGATTGACCTCAAGTTTTGCACACAAGTCACATTTGATATTACGAACCTGCTCCAAGTTCCGGAATCAGAATCCGACCCCGATATCAAAAAGTTCACTCCCGGTCAAACTTTCCAAAATTTCAAGTTTCGCCATTTCAAGCTAAATTCTACTACGGACCTCCAAACCACAATTCGGACGTGCTCCTAAGTCCAAAATCACCCAACGGGGTTAACAGAACCATCAGAAAATCCAATCCGAGGTCAAACACTAAAAAGTCAAAACTTGGTCAAACCTTTCAAATTTAAAGCTTCTAGCTGAGAATCATTCCTCCAAATCAATTCTGAATAACTTGAAAGCCAAAATCGATGATTCACATAAGTCATAATACATCTTACGGAGCCACTCATACCCACAAATAACTGAGCGAAGTGCAGATGCTCAAAACGACCGGTCGGATCGTTACACGATGACACCCCGGTTTTGGGATAGATTGTATTGTGTTGCGAGTTTATTTCTATTTCAAAAAGTTTTTCTTAAATATTGATTGTTTCCATCTAAAATTTCAAAGCTTTCACTGTGTTAAGATAGTTGAGTAGTGGCTTGCCTAGTACCACAATAGACGTCATCACGATAGTTGGATTTTGGGTCGTGACAATAAGTTACCCCTTAAACTTGTCCGAAAAACTGAATTGCACACTGTAACTAACCAAATACTTATTTTCCCCCTATTCTTGTTCGATGTAAATTTAGCACCCCTTCCACGTATATAACCAGTTGCATGGCAGGAAGTGTTTGGCACTCTCCCTATTATTTTGTCACGTCAGATATTATTTAATTTTACTTGTTTTCACTCATTTTTCTTTTTGTTTTTAGTTCCTTTCCTCTTCTTTCTTTCACTATGTTTTCTTTTCATATCCCTTCCCCAAGTCCCATCGGCCATCGCCGACGTAGCTGCCACACTTAAACCAACCAAATTGATTCAAAAGCTTTAGTATTTAACTTGATGGAAACACAGGGTGGCTAAAAATGACAGGCAAAACTCATTCGGTGGCGGCTAAATCGAAAATGGTGTTTAACAATGGATGGTGGCAGAAAATTATAACAACCTCCGCCAAAACCAAAAAGCAAAGAAAGAAAAATTAGGCGACAATATTATTTTTCTATAATTACACAATCTCGAAAATGATAATCACCTTCATAATAGATGATAGGAAACGATGAAAAAATAAAAAATAAATAATAGCAAGCCCATAATACCAAGTTCAAAGTGTACAGGAAATTTCACCTTAAAAAGTAGAAATTCACAAGAAGCATACACGGCTATAATCTCAATTAAAGAATCAAATTGAATTCTCGACAGAAGAAAATGAATAAAAAAATAAAATTTGGAAGAAGAAAAGGAAATAGAACAAAAACGGCAAAAAAATTCTTTTTTCCGGTGACGTTTGATGTTTTTCGGCAAACACCTTATTATGGCTTATCATAATTCTGTTCCACGAAACTTGGTTTTTTCGGCAAACAAGCATTACTTTAACTTAGACTAAATTGATTTGAATAGAAAAGATTAAATTTGATATGGAGATTAAAAAAAGGTGTTTGTGATGAAGGAGAGAGGAGGCAGTGGAGAAGAAGATGAGGGGGAGGGGAAATTCTGTATTATTTCCAATACCTTTTTATATAATTAATTCTTTTCGCCACGTCAGTATTGGGGGTTATATTAAATTTACATCGAACAAGAATAGGCGGGTTAATAAGTATCTGTTTAGTTACCGTGTGCAATTCAGTTTTCCAGACAAGTTCAGGAGTGATTTGATACTTAAAAGAATTTTTTGAAAAACTTGGCCAAACACAAATTATTACTCACAAGTTCTTTTCAGAGTGATTAGCTAAACACAAACTGCTTCTCTCCAAAAAGTAATTTTTTCAAAAGCACTTACAAAAATAATACTTCTAAAAATAATCTGATTTCTCCAACTTGGCCAAACAGACTACGAGTTTTTCTGTCACTGATAGGTTTCCCATGGCTTGTTGACTTTCATCTTGAGTGATCAGTGCATATGCTTGATTAAGTGTTGGTTCCATGGTCTTCATCAAAATCTGACGTTGTGCCTAATCATATGTATCATTCAGCCCATTTAGGAACTGCATCAATCATTGTTGATGTAGATGAACAATGTGTTCCTTAGCCTTTATACAACCATAATTACGTGAAGGCATCAACACATCGTATTCCGTCCAAAGCTCTTTCAGTTTGGTAAAGTAAACAGCAATAGAGTCGGTTCTTTGTGAAAGCCTGAAATTGCCCTATGTATCTGAAAACTCCTCACTCGATTCACTTTATCGAATCGTTCCTTGAGATCTTCCCACACGGCATGCGCATCCGACGCGTATATGATTCCACTGATGAGATCCTTCGAGACTGAATTCATGATCCAGGAGTGCATATTGCGTTGCAAGTCTCCCATTCCTCATGGAGAACATCCTTGAACGATTCCTTTTTGCAATCCCCTGTGATGAACCCTAATTTCTCTTAGCCTTTAGATCCAGTCGCATCGATCTGCTCCATAGGTCATAGTTTTCATAACATGTGAACTGAATTGGAATTAACACCAAGCCCGATGTGTCCGAAGATTGAAGGAATAATGGATGTGTATGATCAATCTTCTCAATTGCCATTAACGTTCAATTCGAGGTATCAATTGAACTAAAGAACAATAAGAAAGGAAAATTTGGTTTAGTCGAAATCTCTATGCGAAATTCAACTTTACCTAATGAATTGAACGAGAGTTTCACATATCGATCTTCTTCACTCTAATACCATGTTGGAATTCTGCTATTGAGGGAGCTTCAGAGAGGGAGCTTTAGACAAGGTGGGTTGCTCTGATGGTAAGCACCCTCCACTTCCAACCAAGAGGTTGTGAGTTCGAGTCACCCCAAGAGCAAGGTGGGGAGTTCTTGGAGGGAAGGATGCCGAGGGTCATTTGGAAACAGCCTCTCTATCCTAGGGTAGGGGTAAGGTCTGCGTACGCACTACCCTCCCCAGACCCCACTAGTGGGATTATACTGGGTTGTTGTTGTTGTTGTTGTTGTTGTTGTTGTAAAATGAGACTTTTACAGATATTTATAACTAATCAACTAACTAATTATGTTATAACTATGCTAAATTACTAATGCATGCCTATAACTTCTAATATTTACAAACTGACCCCTATACTAACTAAGGCTTACATTACAACACTTCAACATACCCTCGCGCGTTTGTCTTCTAAGTTTTGCGAATTCTAAGATGTCAATTAAATTTTGCGTGATAGGAGTAATTAAAATGCTTTAATGTGCCTTCCTAAGGTTTGTATCATCCCCTCTTGATAATTACAAAATTATCTTTGCGGTGATCATTTGAAGTTACTCTTGAAAAAAATCAGAATTAAAAGGAATGGAATCGCATTCTCTAGTGCTTCAATTTTTGACATTTTTAGAGGCTAACATACTACTAAAGTATTTCTTCTTTTATTGAAGGTCTCAATCGGCCATGCACACGTGCAAGATATGCATTCTTGATTTTGTCTTAAGTTGAGAAGTTTCTGCATCTTTTTTCTTTTTCTTTTTTCTGTTCTAACAAGACATGCCTAGTACCATCTCGCCAATAATATATATATATGGTACAAGGAAGCATTGGAAGCATTAAAGTGGTACCTTTCGAGCCCGCCACTGCTTCATACTCCGAAAGTGGACGAGCAACTCTACTTGTACTTATTAGTCTCGAAAATCGCGGTAAGTGAGGTTCTAGTTCGAGAAGAGCAAGGTACGGAATTTCCTGTTTACTATGTTAGTCGAACTTTAGGTGAGGCCGAGACCCGGTACCCACACTTAGAAAAATTAGCGCTTGCCCTAATAAGCACCTCTAGGAAATTAAAACCATATTTTTAGTGTCACCCGATCTGTGTGGTGACTACTTATCCCCTTCGCAATATTTTGCATAAGACCGAACTTTCGAGCCGATTGGCCAAATGGGCAGTCGAGATCAGTGGGTACGATATCGAGTATCGACCCCAAATGACCATTAAGTCTCAAATCTTAGCGAATTTTGTGGTCGACTTTATGCCAACCCTCGTACTCGAGGTCGAAAAGGAACTATTACTAAAGTCGGGTACATCATCGGGGTGTGGACCCTCTTCACAGACGTTGCTTCGAACGTGAAGGTGTACGGGCTAGGCATCGTTTTGAAGCTGCCCACGGGTAATACAATTAAACAAGCTATCAAATCTTTCAAGTAAACAAATAATGAGGCCGAGTATGAGGCCATGATTGCAGGTCTCGAGCTAGCTAAAGGTTTGGGAGCAGAGGTCATCTAGGCCAAATGTGACTCCCTGCTTGTGGTAAACTAAGTCAACAAAACCTTCGAGGTTCGAGAAGATCGAATGCATAGGTACTTGGACAAACTACAGGTGACTCTACATCGGTTTAAAGAATGGACCCTACAACATGTACCTCGAGAACACAACAGTGAAGCTGATGCCCTTACAAATTTGGGGTCATCAGTCAAAGACAACGAGATTAGTTCGGGGACTGTCGTACAACTTTCAAGGTCAGTAATCGAAGAAGGCCACGATAAAATCAACTCCACAAGTCTGGCCTAGGATTTGAGGAACAAATATATCGACTATCTAAAGAACAGGAAGCTTCCATCGGATCATAAGGAATTGAGGACTCTATGTACGAAGGCCGCAAAATTCACATTGGCCGAAGATGGAACACTATATATAAGGATGTTCGATGGACCATTGGAAATATGTTTGGGACCAGGAGATACCGACTACGTCCTACGAGAAATCCTCGAGGGAACCTACGAAAATCATTCTGGTGCTGAATCATTGGTTCACAAAGCCATCAGAGCATGATACTATTGGGCCGATATGGAAAAGGATACAAAAGAGTTTGTTCGAAAGTGCGACAAAATATCAAAGGTATGCGCCGATGATTCACCAACTCGGAGAGCAACTCCACTCAATCTTATCCCCATAGCCATTCATGAAATGAGGAATGGATATCGTCGGCCCACTACTATCGGCCCCTGGTAAAGCTAAATTTATTTGGTTTATGACTGACTATTTCTCTAAGTGGGTTGAAGCACAGGCTTTCAATAAAATTAGAGAGAAAGAAGTCATAGACTTCATCTAGGACCACATTATATGTCGATTCGGGATGCCTGCCGAGATCATATGCGACAATGGAAAGTAATTTGTCGACAGCAAAGTGACAAAGTTTCTCGAAGATCACAAAATAAAATAGATCATGTCTACGCCGTATCATCCTAGTGGGAACGGACAGGCCGAATCGACAAACAAGACCATCATTCAAAATATAAAGAAAAGATTGAACGACGCTAAGGGAAAATATAGAGAAATATTGCCCGAAGTCCTTTGGGAGTACCGAACAACGTCAAAATCCAGTACGGGGCAACATCGTTCTCTTTAGTATATGGCACCGAAGCTCTGATCTCGATTGAAGTCAGAGAACCTAGCATCAGGTTTCGATATGCAATGAAAGAGTCAAATCACGAGGCTATGAATACAAGCCTCAAATTTCTAAATGAGAAACGGGAAGCCGCCTAGTTCGAATGGCCGCACATAAACAACAGATCGAAAGGTACTACAATTGAAGAGCCAATCTTCTCCACTTTAAAATCGGGGACTTGGTTCTAAGGAAGGTCACCCTCAATACTCGAGACCCAAATGAAAGAAAACTTGGCCCGAACTGGGAAGGACCGTATCAGGTCCTCGATGTCATCGTAAGGGGATCCTACAAACTTGGCACGATGAACGACAAACAATTACCAAATAATTGGAACATATCACTCCTCAAACGATATTACTGCTAAGGTACGACCTTCTCCATTTTCGTTTATATTTTATACTTACCATTTGCAGGTGTTTAATCGATGACACCAAAGGATCGTTCAAACACAAAGTCCTTAGGTCTAAAAGCACGCGTTGCACGCTTTTTCCCTTGGACCGGTTTTTGTCCCAAATGGGTTTTTTCCGGCGAGGTTTTTAACGAGGCAACCATTGTTCATGCTAACTTAGAGCAATTCAACAGTATCTGAGGCTTCTTTACAATCAACCTCGAATATTGGGGGGCATCACCCTCGGATAGTTACAAGAAAAACTATGTGTCGACAGGATCTCGATAGGAAAATTTTTGTAATGGACCGAATGGTCAAATGAACCGTGTCCATGTAGATTACTCGAGCCCTAATGGAAAAACATGTATGCATGTATAATCTATTAAAGAAGTATTTTTCCTTACCAGATGCTCCATGCCCTAGAGAAATTTATACTTTATAATTTTATACTTATGATGTATTGTGAAAATTGGCTTAAGGGTTGATCACAACTGAAATTCAAACAATTTACCCTATACCTGGGGACTGCCGTCCAAAATATTGATATGATCGAATTACTAGACCTCTAAATTGTAAGACCTTAAAAAGGCACTCAATTTTATTGGCCACGGCCACCCCACTCGGGGACTGACACTTCAAATGAGTTTGAAGTATAGCAGGGAAACAAGCCTAAAGGGAAAATCCAAAACTAAAGGCTACAACCAAACTAACATGGTTTAGAGACGTTCGAATTCCGTTATAAAACAGGCCTTCAAATATTCTCATAAACCGGTTAAAAAGGTAACCCTCGACTGAATTACTAAGGGTATCGATAATATCAACCCTCGAAAAACCGCAAGGGGTATAGAATTATTTGAACTCTTGGAGAATTTCATGCTAAGGCATAACAAAGAAAAAGATTTCGATAACACCAATTCTCGAAAAACCTAATGGGTACAAATTTATTTCGTGCTAAGGCATGACAAATTTTTATGATTAATTTTTTAAAGCCGAAAAGGTGGAAAAGCCATTCTTTTGAGGCCATGTCGTCCTAATTCAAGAGCCTAAGGGCCATTTTATTTTTTGAGTTAGAGAAATCATCCTTACTCAACTAAAACATAAGGGTCACTCTACTTCGAGTTTGAGCAAGTACTCACTCTACTTTAAAGACTACACTGGTCCGACTTCGGTCTAGTTGCCAGAATTCCCAAACTTATGAGCAAAATTTTCATAAGGCATAAAGGCATGAATGAAAAAGCATTTTCGCGATGCAAGAAATAGAATAAAGACAAGACAAAAATAAAAAAAAAAGATCTTTTACATATACGAAGATATTTACAAAGACCAATCAGTGTCCCGCACAAAAATAATTCAAAAAAGAAAAAGCCTAAGATTCCTATAGGGCAGATTCTTCTCCATGGAGGTCCTCCCCATTATCGAATCCGCTCTTGCTGCCATCATCATCATCAGAAGAGGCTAGCACTCCAACATCAACTTCATGCTCTCTAGCCTTTATTATCTCATTGGTAAGATCTAAACCTCGAGCGTGGATCTCCTCGAGGGTTTCCCTCCGAGATTGGAATTTGGCGAGTTCAGCAATCCAATATGCTCNGCCTTTATTATCTCATTGGTAAGATCTAAACCTCGAGCGTGGATCTCCTCGAGGGTTTCCCTCCGAGATTGGAATTTGGCGAGTTCAGCAATCCAATGTGCTCGAGTTTGAGCGGTCTTGGATGCCTCTCTTTCTTGGACTTGAGAGGCTTTAGCATCGTCCTGGTAGACGGCCATGATCGCCTCTACCTTGGCCTTTGCCTTTTCGGCTTCAGATTTGGCCTTTTTAAGTTCGGAAGCCAACCGAGCCTCAAGCTACTCTATTTTCTTTGCCTGAGCTGAGCTCTTCTCCTTCATGCCTGGAAGCTGACTTTCGACCGATGACAATTGGTCTCAAGCAGCCTCTTTTGCAGCAGCAAAGTGGTCCATACTTTCTTTCCACCCCAAGGTCTCCGCCTTTATCATGTTGACCTCCTCGCGGAACTGCTCGATCCTCTCAACCTTCTGCTGCAACTTTGAGATTGAAATGTTAGTCACCATCCCCGAATCGAGCCCATGAGCTTTTAAGATTTTCATTACCTGCTCAATCAGGTTCGTCTGATCTTGGCGAGCCTTGGCCAACTCTGCTCGTGGGTCCTTAATCTCCTCTTTTTTTTGCCCACTGCGAAGTTTAAGGGCATTTATCCCCTCCGTGAGCCCTCGGAGGTCGGCCTCACATCGGCTCAGCTCTTCTAGAGACTTTGAAACCGCCTCCTGATAAGTTGGTATTTTACCCATTTATCTCCTCTTGATACTTAGGATTTTGTATGACTTTGCTGAGAAATTAAGGCATTTATTGAGGCTTATTGGCATATTTCAGGTATCAAGTGATTCAGGAGTGGTGGTGAAGAAACCATCTGAAACAAGTCAAAAAGAAGCTAAAATGCAAACAAAACACTACCCAGTGAATTACCCTTCACGAAAGCGAAGGTTTAGACGCGAACGCGGAGCATCAGGACAACAAACCTTCGCGAACACGAAGTTACGTACGTGAATGCAAAGAAGGAAGAAGGCAACCTTCACGAACGCGAAGGTATAATCGCGAACATGATTCTGGAGGAAACAATACATCGTGAACGCAGGGCAAGTTCTGCGAACGCGATGAAGAAGCTGGTCAACTGCTCTTAAATGCTCTATGCGAATGCATGATGTAGTCTGCAATCACAATACTTTACAGAATTACTCTTCGTGATCGCAAACCCCTTTTCACGATCGCGATTCACAAATCTTGGCAGAACTCTCGGCAGTTCTGGAATTTCATGATTTTTGACCCCAAACCACAAATACACAACCTAGCTCATTTTTGGGGATATCATCGAACATCATCGAATATCTTGGAACATCTTTGGCTTATTTTCAGTCCATATACTAGAGAGAATAAGTTTTGGACGCTGGGGTTCTTGCACACACATTTGGGTCTTGAAGATTTGAAGCTTTTGGTTAAGAATTTCTTACTCCTTTATGCTCATTTCTTCATTTCCTTGCTTTGTATTGTATATCTAAGTGTGTAGTATTTATTTCCAACACTTAAATCTTGTTTATGGAAATATTCATATTTAAAGTGTAGATGAAATACCTTGTTGTACTTATGTATTGAACGATTGTTATTTATTATGAAGCGAGCTATTGTTTCTTTAATTATTCTTGTTCTTAAATATTTCCAAAGGGATTAGCTAACCCTAGGACTCGCCCATTCACTTCGGATTAATTTTGAAAAAACTAATTCGGGGTTGGGAAAGATTAATTAACAAGAACTTAAAACGTTAACCCTCACTTTATAGATTCTACCTAGGGATATGAATAAACTACTTGTAGCCATATTCGGGTGTGCTTAATCTCTTAATTGTTTTAGGGATAATTCAATTAGGAAGTCTTATTAGTCTTCGAGAGAAGCTAATATAGAATTATTATTTGTGGCTAATAAATAATAAACTCGTTCATATTTATAAAATTATGAAATATATTGGATCGTTAAGTGAGTGTAAATCCTGATGCACCCATGCTTGTAGCCATTGATCATTTTACTTGCTTTCTAGGTTAGTTTACATTTTCGCATTTAGGTATAATATTTTCTCCACAACCATTCTAAGTGTTTGGCATTGCATAATAAGTGATAATTCTCTTATATTCCTAATCGCCTACATATTGTTCTCTGTGGGATTCGACCCCGACTCATAGTTGGGTAAATTATATTGTATGAGACCGTGTCCATTTACTTTTAGTGGTGGATTTGGACGTCATCAAAATTGGCGCCGTTGCCGGGGAACAATTTGGCATAATTTAGTTTGTTTGAGAAATAAACGTAAGTGCTTTGGTCCAAACTTGTGAATATTTGTTAATTATATTTCTTACCTTGGTCTAATTTTTCTTGTTTGTTTCTTGTTTATTTTCTTAGTTTTGAAAAGAAAAAGAAATGGCATCATATAATGAAAATTGGTCGGATGGTAGTTGTTCATACTTTGATGACCATTGTCCTTATTGTGGAGGACCACACTCGTGGAAAAATTGTTTAAATTCTTCCGGGGGTGGATTGTGCGCACAATCTTAAACCCACAAGTGGAGTATTTGTGATAAGTGTGGTCGTCAAAATGGTCATTGGGATGATTGTGCTTATTTGTCTTTCCCTTCCCCAAGCCTCCGTTATGATGATTCTACTTTTTGTGATGAAAATTATAGGGATGTGAAAGTCGAAGAAATTGAGCATGGTCAAAATGGAGAGTTTAAGCTCATGTTAGAATGCCTACTTGAGGGAGGAAACAAAGAGCAAAATGCCTTGGAGGAGCTTTTGGAAAATAATTTCCAAAATGATTTGGTGCTTGAAAGGTTAAACTTACAAATGGGAGAAATGCTTGAAGCTTTAGAGATCCAAAAAGCCTCGGAAGTGAACGATAGCCAAGAAACTTCCTTAGATGTGGAAGCCGAAAATCCTTCCTTAGCATTTGATCAAAACCAAGAAGAACGCTCAAATGCTCAAAATGATAAAATGATGCTTATGTTGGAGGCCATTCTTGAAAATGAGGAGAAACAAAGCTTGGCACTCAAGGACTTGAAACAAGGCTTGACTCAAAATGATGAGCACATCCGCACCTTGGAAAATCAAATAAAAATATTGGTTGAGGCTCACTATGCCCACCAACTTGAGAGTGTGGAAAGAGATCAAGAAGAGTCTGACATCGAGGAAGAAAGTGAGCTTTATTTTGAGGAATCAAGTATTGAACTTCCACCAACCGACTCCATGAGTGTTAATGATTCCAAGAAAAATATAGAATTAGAGTCAACCAGTGTAAGTGAAAATATGGTTGAAGTCGACTATAAATCAGGGGAAAAAGAGAATGTCAAAATCCGGGAAGATTTGCAATTTGAAGGCTTGAGGTTGCATTCCAAGCATTTTTCAACCTTGGAATTTCATGGTGATATGGGAATTGAGCCGTACGAATCCATATGGAAGTACAAAGAAGAAAAATAAGAGCCATACATTTTGCAATTTGCATATTCAAAAAGGCAAAATGACATTCCTCACATGAAAGCCAATAAACGCAAAATGAAGATATTAAAGTTTGGCTTGATCATATACTTACTACTCCCCGTTGCTCGTGGTCACAAGCTTGATTCCAAGTTAGGTTCCCAATTCTTATCGTCCAAGTGGCAAGAAAAATGATAAAGTTGATCTGCGTCGTGCCACGACGTTAAAGGCGGCGCTTGGTGGGAGGCAACCCATCGGTTTCAAAAACACATTTTCGGTCATTTTTGAAATTGTCTTTTTAGAATAGCTTAATATATTATTTTTGACTAATCTACCAAATTTTAGAATTTTTGGAGTTGTTTTGAGAAGGTTGCATGGTCCGGGCAGTCCAAACCAGTAGCTGATGAAAAACTGCAGAAAATTGCAGTTAATCGCGATCGCATATAAATACACGCGTTCGCAGAGAACTGAATTTTTCTAACCCTACGTGATCGCAGAAAAAGATACGCGGTCACGACCTTTTGAAAAATTTGTTCTCTGCGAACATAGTAATACTAACGTGATCGCGATGAACAGGTAAGTTCCTAATCTTAAACACTGAAAATAACAAAGAATGCCCACTTTGCCTCAAAACAAAGAGACAACCTTCTCATACTCCCCTAGCCCCTCCTCTTGTTCAATTCCATTGCAAAACGTTCATCCATCACTCCCAAGGTATGTGCATTTCTCTCCTATCTCTTGGATTTCTTTATGTTTCTTCTGCTCCTTTGCTTGGTGTGAAATGATAAATGGCAGAAACGCTTGAGATTTTAGGGCTCGAGTTTTATTTTTCTTGTCAAATGAAAATGTTATATGCATTGTATGCTTGCTTGCTGCGAGAGACTAGTTGAGAGTTTGAGTGATGTTCTATGAACTTTTGGGGTAAAAATTCATGGGTTGATGGTGTGAACTAGCTGGGAAAATTGGGGCACACAACCTGTTCGATGGAATGCCCAAACGAACTGTCACTGGGTGAGGAAGAAAACCCTCGCGATCGCGATGTCTCATTCGGCGATCACGTAGGTCTGATTCTGCTGAGAACCAAAATTGCACATCGCGATCGCGTATATCCTTCTGCGATCGTGTAGCTTTATTGCAGCTGGAAACAAAAATTTTCTTTGCGATCGTGCACCCAGTTCTGCGATCGTGATTCATTGAATCCCAGGCAGCAAAACAGTAGCTTCGCCATTTTTGATCCTAAGGCCTTTTGATCTCTTTCTTTGGTCTAAATACCTCATAATACAATGCTTTAAGTGTCCATACTGGTATTTGACATGTTTACTCCTTTTGTAGATACTTTGAGCTCTAAAATGGATTCAGAAACAATTGAAAATGTTCAAGAATATGTCGAACAAGTTGCCGAAGAGGATTACTTTGATCGGGACATATTCTCATCATTAAGATGTTTCCACCGCTACGACAAAACAATGTGTAGAAGTATGATTAAAGAAAAAGGAATTCTCTTGACCGACCTTGAAGATCGATGGCCCGAGTTCAATGGAAGATTAATATCGAGTGGATGGGTTTGCTTTGCGGAAGAGTCAAGAACAACCAATCATGAAGTGATAAGAGAATTTTATGCCAATGCTATAGAGACCGACTTCAAGAATGATTTGGTTGTTATTGTCAGGGGCAAACAAGTCCGCTTTGATCCAGAGCTGATAAATGCATATTACAATCTTCCCAATGTTGACAACCAGGTGTACCAAGATAGAGCTAAAGACTTGGGCTCACAGTGGTTTGTAGACTATTTGCACGGTGGAAAGATGCCGAAATGGATAAGAAATCACACAAGGATCGAGTCCTCTAAATTCACTGCCAAGGCCAAAACTTGGCTCTCCATTATCTGTGCTCGAGTAATGCCTTCACGTAATGAGACCAAGGTGACATTTGATAAGGCAAGGGTGATTTGCACAATCATAGAGGACACACCAGTGAATGTGGGACCGCTTATTATTGATGAGATAGCAGAGGTTGTTGCAGAGAGGACTAGGAGTTTATTCTTCCCATCCCTGATCACTCATTTATGTTATGAGTCCAGGGTGGAGAAGAGGCCTACAGAGAAAGAAAAGAACCCAGAGAAGCTCATTCATCCATTACTGAGAAAGGGAGCAGGGAATGCACAGAAGAAAAGAAAGATTGATGTAGCATCTTCCTCATTTGGCCAGTGTCAAGACACCATCATTGAGTTACCTTATTCTGCCACAGATTCCACGGAGCCTTGTACTGCTATTGTACCACTGGATCAGGGACCTCTCACACTCAGGTATATATCTCGCCAAGTCTATGGCATGGAGACATAGGTCCGCCAGCTTATAGCTGGTCTCCCTTCTGGATCGTCTGGAGAGTGCACATCTGCAGGTCCAGCTGGCCAAGGAAAGGGTCTAACTTTGTCAGATCTTGTTAAGGAGCAACAGGCCATTAAATCCAAATTGGTTAAGATTGAGCGGAGGCAGCGAAAGCAAAAAGAACATGAAAAGAAGAAAAGAAAGTTCTTGACAAAGATGATGAACACCTTGAGGAAGTTTTGTGGACTAGAGGACGGCGACGAGGATGATTTGGAGCTCTCAGTTCCCAGTACCTCCAGCTCGGAGTAATGTCATTCAGGGATCACCTCTCTCATTTTAGCTTGTTGTATTTAGTTCCATTGGGGACAATGCAATACTTTCGGTTGGGGGTGGCTCATATATGATGGATGTATGTGGAGCATGATCATTTTTATGAACTCGTGTAGATTGATTGACATTTGTAGTTTATTAGTAATATTTTGTAGTTTAATTGTAGCATGTTAGCATTAGCATTTTCTTGCCAGTTTTTATTTTTCATAGTAGTATTAATGAAACTCCTTGGTTTTTCTTTATACCGCGGTTCTTTTTTAAGGAATTAATTTGTTGAACCGGGTGACCTTTTCCTATGACGGATGGCGTGATGACTTTCTTAAGAGAATTAGTCTTGTTTAGTTTTTGTGGAGACTTTTGGATTATTTGGTACTAATAAATTAGTCTCGTGAATGTGAAGTGTGAATTAAGAATACCTCTCTGATTTATGTGATAACCTTTTGGCTCTTTTGGTGACTCTTTGCCCACTAGTTGGCATGATATTGCTCTAGATGCTCTTATTAAGAAATGAAATTGATCTGTCTTGATTAGTTCATGTGCCATGTGTGTTAGTTTTTGTTATAAATAATTCTTGTGTTTACTTCTATCATCTAGAACTTGCCCGATTGGTCTTTCAATGCCAATATTAATTATGTTTGGTTGGAGAGATGACCTTAGGCATTCTTTGTGATCATTGAAAAAGCCTCTTTAGCCTTTTAAGCCTACCATTGCATAAATATTATCACTAGTTCACCCCCATTTGAGCCTTTAACCTTTTCTTTGGCCAACTCATTACAAACCTTTACCCTTTTGTGAAATAATTCTCTCTTTTGAACCTGTCCCTCTTTGAATATTGAGAATGAGGCTAAAAGCCTAAGTTGGGGGTGTTGGTGTCAAGTTGGAAATTGGTAAGGTTGTACATTGAGGGTAGAAACATATACCTCAAAGTTGTTCATATGAAGTTACTCAAGCTCCAAAAGAAAATAGTAAAAATTATAAAATTAAAAAAAAAACAAAAAGAGAGAAAAATATGTATATATATAAATATGGAGTACTGAGAAAATTAGAGAGATACTTTAAGGTTGTTCTATGTTGGTAACTAGATGTCAATAAAAGCGATGTAGTTTAAAAAGAAGCAAAGTGCAACAAGAAAGACAAATGTGAGTAGTGTTCAAGGAGGGTGTAGTCATTGGTATCGCAAATGCTTATCCGATCCTTCCCTAAACCTACATCACAAGCTTAAAACGTCCTTATGGTATATCCAACCGAATGTTCTTGAATAGGCGGCGAATTAAAATTAGGGCAAGTTTATGGCATGATATTTTGTAACACATGAAATTCTTTGTTGAGAGTGAGTATCTTTGTGCATTTATCCCTTGTGTTGTTATTGTAAATATGGTGATTTGGGGATTTTTCTTTCTTGTGAGGGCACATGAATTAGGATGGATTGGTGACATTGATGTATCCTGAAATGAGTAAATTGAGCGTATGTAGTAGACTAGTGCTTTTGAGTCACTTCGTGAGGCTTTTTGTTATCACTTGATCATTTTGAAATTTCTTTGCATTTCTTGAAGTTGTTTCTAAATAAGGGAGTTATTTGGTTAAGATCCAAATGCATGAGCCTAATTATTAGTACCAACCAAAGTCACTAGATTGTGTTTAATTTGAACATTTTTGACTTGAAATGATGTTTGGTATGCCATTGAGCTTAATTGTTGATTTTATTGAAGGATGTTATTAGTTTTTGAATTGCTTGAGGATAAGCAATAGCTTAAGTTTGGGGGTTTGATAAGTTGGTATTTTACCCACTTATCTCCTCTTGATACTTAGGCTTTTGTATGACTTTGTTGAGAAATTAAGGCATTTATTGAGGCTTATTGGCATATTTCAGGTATCAAGTGATTTAGGAGTGGTCGTGAAGAAACCATGTGAAACAAGTCAAAAAGAAGCTAAAATGCAAACAAAATACTGCCCAGTGAATTACCCTTCGTGAACGCAAAGGGTTAGACGCGAACGCGGAGCATCAGGACAATAAACCTTCGCGAATGCGAAGTTCCGTACGCGGACACAAAGAAGGAAGAAGGCAACCTTCGCGAACGCGAAGGTATAATCGCGAACGCGAAGGTATAATCGCGAACGCGATTCTGGAGGAAACAATACATCGCGAACGCAGCGCAAGTTCTGCGTACGCTATGAAGAAGCTGGTCAACTGCTCTGAAATGCTCTACGTGAATGTATGATGTAGTCTGCGATTGCAATACTTTACAGAATTACTCTTCGGGATCACAAACCCCTTTTCGCGATCGCGATTTACAAATCTTGGCAAAACTCTGGGCAGTTCTGGAATCTTCTGATTTTGACCCAAAACCACAAATACATGACCTAGCTCATTTTTGGGGATATCATCGAACATCATCGAATATCTTGAAACATCTTTGGCTTATTTTCAATACATATACTAGAGAGAACAAGTTTTGGAAGCTAGGGTTCTTGCACACATACTTGAGTCTTAAAGATTTGAAACTTTTGGTTGAGAATTTCTTACTCCTTTATGCCCATTTCTTTATTTCGTTGCTTTGTATTGTATATCTGAGTGTGTAGTATTTATTTCCAACACTTGAATCTTGTTTATGGAAATATTCATATTTAAAGTGTGGATTAAATACCTTGTTGTGCTTATGTATTGAACGATTTTTATTTATTATGAAGCGAGCTGTTGTTTCTTTAATTATTCTTGTTCTTAAATATTTCCAAAGGGATTAACTAACCCTAGGACTCGCCCATTCACTTCGGATTAATTTTGAAAAATATAATTCAGGGTTGGGAAAGATTAATTAACAAGAACTTGAAGCATTGACTCTCACTTTATAGATTCTACCTAAGGATAGGAATGAACTAATTGTAGCCATATTCGGGTGTGCTTAATCTCTTAATTATTTTAGGGATAATTCAATTAGGAAGTCATGTTAGTCTTCGAGAGAAGCTAATATAAAATTATTATCCGAGGCTAATAAATAATAAACTAGTTCATATTTATAAAATTGTGAAATATATTGGACCGTTACTTGAGTGTAAATCCCGATGCACCCATGCTTATAGCCATTGATCATTTTACTTGCTTTCTAGGTTAGTTTACATTTTCGCATTTAGCTATAATATTTTCTCTACAACCATTTTAAGTGTTTGGCATTGCATAATAAGTGATCATTCTCTTACATTCCTAATCGCCTACATATTGTTCTCTGTGGGATTCGACTCCAACTCATAGGTGGGTAAATTATATTGCATGTGACCATGTCCATTTACGTTTAGTGGTGGATTTGGACGTCATCACCTCCCGATGGAGTGCCAAAGCGTATACAGAAAAAAGAAAGGAAATTACACAGGAAGAGAATAAAAAACTAAGTATGATATCGACAAAGGGAGTTGAGACTCACCCGATTCAAGGCTTGTTGAGCCTCATCAAAGAGACTTGATACTTCACTCATGTCGGTGGCATCTTCGACCCCGATAAAGTAACCACGGAAGGGGTCCTCCCCTCCATGGGCCCCATCTACTTCGGGAGTCCTCGTAGTTTGGGCCTCCCGAATTTCCTCCTTGGAAAACGGAGGGAAAATTGGCGAGTCTCCAATATCTATTGCCCCAAGTGAGCCACTTGGGGCGTTCTCCTCGCTGCGAAGGGCCTCGAAGCTGGCCCCTTCAAACATACCCGTCTTTTGCATAGCACGGCGGGAGGCATCTTTGATCTTCGACGACTCGGGGACTTTACCCGAGCCCATTTTCAAGACCCCCTTGGCTCGAGGCAGAATCTCCTCAACCACCACCGACTCAGCGGCCTTTGGGGCCTCGATGGTTTTCTTCACATGGGACACCAGTTCCGAGTCATCGTCTTCATCTTCTTCTTCTTCCTCCCTTAGCCGTGGAATCAATTTTGCAGGCAGGGCAATAATATCTTTCTTTGGATTACGAACCAAATTCTTCTTAGGCTTTCGATTCTCAGAGGTTGAGGTCCTTTTCTTCTTCTTATCCTTCGCCAACTTCGGAACCGGGGATGAAGTCTGCCCCTCACCAGACGGGGACCTCATGGCCGCATCCTTGCCCAGTCTTGTACATGAGAAAATTGAATGAGTAGAAGAAGGGCATCTTAATCAAATCATCAAATACACAAAAAGTGGGCTTAGCATGATTCTTGGCCTCCCATCGGCCCTTTGATAAATCGCGCCATGAGCGTTCGGCGTATGTAGAGGTCGAGGCCAGGTTCCGATCCCAACTCTCGAGTTCGAGAATTGCATGGGGCATTTAAGCGACCGCTACATCATGGAAAAAGACATCAATGAGAAGAGACAAAAGAACAAATCATACATGGAAGCTAACAATGAGATGATGCTTATGATTCATATTCCATTTCTCAGGAAATGGCATCTTCTCGGCTGGGATCAGGTCAGACGCCCTCACTAGAACGAACCGTCCCATCCAGCCTCAATGCTTGTCCTCGTCTATACTCGAGAATAACACTTTGGTAGCCCGACGTAGGAGTTTTATTATCCCGCCTCGATAGAGGGGGGCTATACAATCTGATAAGGTGATCGAGGGTGAAAAGAAGCCCCTCGACTTTGCTCACGAAGAATCGGAGCAGAATAACAATTCGCCAAATAAAAGGATGGATTTAGCCTAGGGTTATTTGATATTGACGGCAAAAAGCAACGATGACAGGGTCGAGGAGGCCTAACATGAAAGGGTAAGTATAAACACTTAGAAACCCTTCCACATGGGTGGTGATGTCTTCTTCGGAGGTCCGGATCACCTCCTCTTTTCCCTCCCAGCTGCAGTCTTTCTTTACTTGCTTAAGGTATCCCTCAGTTATCGAGCATATATACCTCGACATCGGCTCACATCGACTAGGAATGGACTAGGCTTTATCGGTCTTGAAATCGGAGTTTAGCGCGCACCCCCAAGAATACATTCCTCAAGACGGGGTTCCACCAGTGTTTTCCCGCCGTCAGGTTAAGAAGATGAAGCAGCCTCTTTTTGTTGTACCGTTTTAAATGTTTTTGCCATTTTTGTGTGAGTTTGAAGAAGAGAAAGATAATAGGACTTGACGTTTGAGAAAGGATTAACAGCAAAACCTGAAGATTTGTAGAAGGGAAGAACTTAAGAAATGTAAAAGCTTTGGAGATTAGAAGGAAGTGAATGTAATGTTTGAATCAATGAGGAAGGGGCCTATTTATTGGATCCACGGCGACAGTTCGAAGGCACTAGTGGCCGACCACCAACTGACACTCATTAATGACTTGGGGAACTGTACCGATGGGACGTTTCGGTCACTTCAGTCGCTTACGTCACGAGAATGACGTCATGATAGGTCGAGGTAGAAAAGCGAAGACTCAATTCGTTTCTTATCATTACACTCTAAAAAGCGAGGGGACTATTTGCATACGGTTATAATCGGGTCCACCCAATTTTACTACTCCCTCCGTTTCAAATTATATGAACCCATTTGACTGGGCACGGAGTTTAAGAAAAGGGAGAAGACTTTTAAACTTGTGGTGTAAAATGAGGTACATATATTTTGTGTGGCTATATATCATTGCACAAAGGTAAGTTATTTCCAAATAGGGAAAGAGATTATTCTTTTTGGCACGGACTAAAAAGGAAATAGGTTCACATAAAATAAAACTGAGGGAGTATTTGACCGAGACCGGGAGGTTGCATCGAAGACGGCCTGATAACGGAACAGACTAAATCATGAGGATAAGGTACCGAGTTCAGAATCGAGGTACCTGTCGAGATCGAGGCTAGTAGCGATTGAAGCCAAATGAGACAGAATCGAACAAGATCGAAGATAGAACAATAACAGAAAGGCGAAATCCGTGACTGGTTGAGGATCATGGCGTAAATCTCGGAACGGATCAAATCAGAAACGGTTGATTAGCTAATCATGGGATTTCCTTCTGTAATTAGAATTATACCATAAGTGGAATTCCTCTACTAAATAAAGGGGGGTTCTAATCATTTGTAAGGGACATGGTTCACAGATATCAAAGTAATATAATTCTCTTTCTCGTTAATACTATTGTTCATCGGCTTGTTATATTTTAATTGTTCTTGCATCAACCAGTTCGAGGGTATCCAAACTCGAAGGATGTGTTTCATTCTAACACTGGTTTGCTTTACTTTATAGTTCATTTATGTTATTAATCTTCATATTTATCAATTGGTATTGAGTGAAATCACGTGTCCTTAGAACCACATTATAAGTTTAATTGCTATCCAATTTTAAGGTTAAACACTCTTAAAGTAGGATTACAAATTGCACTTACTAAATGCATTAATACACCTGAAAATATGTATTAGATTTACAAGAAGTTATAAGATTGCTCAATACTGAAAATGATAATATAAATTCACATATTATTCTACATGATTGCAGGTACTTCCTCGTTGAATAATTTGGCCACCTTATCATCAGTCACATACATGTACCAGGAGATGAACCGATTATATGAGTTATTCTAGATCTTTTCTTTCCTAACTTATTAGTAAAGCTTATATCAAAATGTTTATTGTATCATGACGTTCGAGAAGAAATGCAAGGGATCAAAGTACTTCCTCGGAAGATCCCTCAATGTATTATTTCTTTTTGAGCTAAAAAAGAAAGAAGATACATATGATTATTTAATTACTCCATTATTTCTCTAGATCATCAACCAGATACGTTTTTTTTCCCTTTTTCCTTTTTTGTAATATGATAAGAAACAACAAACATACGAAAGCTTTTCAACGAGATGGTCCACTTTTGAGACTTTGGAGTTCAAATATTAGGGAAAATAATCCCAGTATAGTACAGTTTAATTCTACTTCGTTTGGTTATCATTTAAAATCCGGTACACTTAATACCAATATTAATTTATATATGACCAGTAATTGCGTTATTTTACAGCACATGATGTGCGCTAACAATACAATACAACGATTAACTATACTTGAATAAATCAATTCAAATGATAAAATTGCCCTTCTTCAGAAGATACCTTTTGGGCATTTGCTAAGATTAAAATCGAAAACAAAAGTTTATCCAATTCAAAGCCAAACACATACTTTAGGTTATATATTATAGATATGTTTTTTACACTATGAACCGAACAACCTCTCTATCAAGAATGCACTATGTTTACCTTTAAAAATGGATAACAATTGAAGTTATACATAATTTTAAGGATATGTGGACTAATTCAATACAAGTGATTAATGACGTTAGATAAGCGAATAAAAGATATAGTAAATAGCCAAACCAATGATGATAGTGAGTACGAGCTTGGTTAAAGGCTTAACAAGAAACCTGCCTTCGGTTCTGAGCAAACACTTATGAAGAACTTATGAACGAAAACAAGAACTTTGAATAATAGAGAGAACAAAAGTATATTGTCTTGGTATGCGTGTTACAGTGTCCCTAATGAATAATTAGCTTCCCCTTTATATAGTAGGAGAGTTTTACCCTAGATACAATAAAAATATTCCTTTTCACTAGTCACTGATGTTACGCCGATACGGGGCAAGATTCACGCCGTGATATCCGCACTACTAAAAATCTGCTAAAAACCGACCAAATATTTCTGACCAACGTTGGTCGGTCAAAAAAAGCGACCAAAAACCGTCCAGCTTGGACGGAGACTGGAAAAAAATGTACAGATTTTTTAATACTAAATATCGACCAACGCTGGTCGGTAAATTGGTCAACGAATTGACCCAGCTGGTCAGACAAGAAAATTTTGGATTATCCAATTTTTTAAATTTTAATAATTATTTTATTATTTAAATATTTTATAATATTTAAGAATTTATATTTAAAATTACCGACCAACGTTGGTCGGTTA
>AWOL01S0098414.1:0-20889 GCA_000715115.1 Nicotiana otophora
TTTTTTTTTCCTCCTCAGATGGCATTTCTTTCATCGTTGAAGCAAATTGCTGGGATTGAATCTACCTCTTTAGCTCAAGAATTCATGCCTGAATTCTTCAAGCTAGTTCTAGGGACTCTTTCACTTCCTATCAACCTTCCCAACACCAACTACGGTCGTGGATTGCAGGTAAATTTACTTATTATATAACAGTAAAGTCACGGAACTATTTTATTGTATTAAAACTTTATAACTATACTTTGTAATTATGAAAAGTTCGGAAGGAATCTAAATTATAAATTGTGTTTCCTCAGGCAAGGAAAATTATTGTCAGCCTACTAAGGACACTAATAGAAGAGAGAAGAGCTTCAAAAGAAATCCAACACGATATGCTTGGTTACCTTATGAATGAAGAAGCAAATAGATACAAATTAACAGATGATGAGATGATTGATTTAATCATAACCATTTTGTACTCTGGATATGAAACTGTTTCCACTACTTCAATGATGGCTGTTAAATATCTTCATGATCATCCCAAAGTTCTTCAAGAACTAAGAGTAAGTCCCAAAAGCAGAGATTTAATTAGCACTTAATTTTCTACATTTACTGTTTTTTTTATATTTATTAATTACCTTAATTTTTAATTCTACAGAAAGAACACTTGGCAATTAGAGAAAAGAAAAAACCGGAGGATCCTATTGATTACAACGATTACAAGGCAATGCGGTTCACACGAGCTGTAAGTGTCTAAGTTATTTTGATTCCTTCTGTACATTAATCGTGAACAAGAATTTTTACACGATTGGATCACTTAAAAGAAGTTGTCAGTAATAGTTTACTATAATTTTGCACACAAATAAATATTACGGCATTGTTACTGTATATAAAATAAAATTTTAATTTAGATGAGACAGTTTGTCATATTCAGCATATTGAATCTATACGTTTTTTGGTGGTGCAGGTGATCCTTGAAACCTCCAGATTAGCAACAATCGTAAATGGGGTTCTAAGGAAAACAACTCAGGACATGGAAATAAATGGTAAGAATTCTAAGTAAAATCTCATGCATATTATTATTTGTAGTATTATTTTTTGAGTGTTTGCTTTAATTATGGGCATCAGGTGCAAGACTAAATATTCTTCTAATTTAGACTCATTAAAATAACGGTGGATGTATACAATATGATCATCTTTTTGTTATGGACCCTATAATACCACGATCCACATGGCACACCTACCATTCCAGCCTATACAGTTCCCCTCATGACCCATATGTCGTCTTAATGAGTAGTTCTAATCTGTAAACTTTTTATGAAAAAGAAAATAGTATAATTCCTCCACTATTATTTCCTATCATAAAAAATATTCTAAAAATAAAATAGTTGGTCTTATTTTCTAATTTTAATGTGTATATTTTTAGGATACATTATTCCTAAAGGATGGAGAATATACGTATACACGAGGGAGTTGAATTATGATCCAAGGATTTATCCTGATCCTTATGCATTCAATCCATGGAGATGGCTGGTGAGTATACATTATTTGTGCGACAAAAAAAAAAGAATTGTGTTTAAATTAATTTTAATTTTAATTAACAAATATTTTTGTTGCTAATTGCAGGATAAGAGCCTGGAAAACAAAAATTCGTTCTTGGTATTTGGTGGAGGTACTAGACAATGTCCTGGGAAGGAACTTGGAGTAGCAGAAATTTCTACATTTCTTCATTACTTCGTTACAAAATACAAATGGGAAGAAGTAGGAGGAGATAAACTGATGAAATTTCCAAGAGTTGAAGCACCAAATGGTCTACGTATTAGAGTTTCCACTTACTAATCATCATTTCCTGAATGTACAGAGGCAAAAAAAAACAAAAGAAAAAAAAAAATCGCCCCCCAACAAATTTTTAGGCAGTAATCTGAGAGTAACTGGGATGTATATCTTATTGTTCCCGCTAACACGATGACGAATTAAATACATTTTTTTGCAGAGAAATCACTGTGCAGTCAAGATCAATTACTTTAAAACAACTTTCATATAGCACAAAAATATGCAAATAAATAAATAAAATGAAAGTGAAATTCAGTAAGAATCAATGTTCAACGTAGAGAAAGCACTCACTTGTCACTTTTCGGCCTTGTAATTTAAAAAAAGTCACTGTTATAAAGCTTAAAAGGTGGCTATTTGTGAATTTTACCCATGTTTTACAGTCAGGAGAGCCCATAGATAATGGGCTGAACTGAACTTTTTCTATATTGCAAAATGTGGGCCGGTCCATTTGGATTCAATGCCCATTAACAACTGCTGTTTTCTTTCGTGTAATCGGCAACGGTGGATCTTCCAAATTTAGTTGCAGTTAAAGAAAACAAATTTTCACGTTTGTTGTATATATAAATAATGTATGATTATGTGTTCTAAATTTATTATATACGCTCCCAGAAATTGCAGACTGCAGCTAAAGTAGCTCTGGATGTTACTTTTGGATTTAAATCAGACTAAAGAACTTCAAAAGCTCAATTTCAACGCACTTTTGCACCTTTCCTTAATCTCAACTCTTAGTTTAAAAAGCATTAAACATTACGTTTCCCTTTCGTAAATATGTAGCCAAAAGCTCCAACTTTTTATTACGTAGAATACTTCTCTTTAATTAGTATCTTAAGATGGCAAAAGAGCCATACTCGGGAGAAAAGAGACTTTGCGATAGTACTCCGTAGGCATAATAGATGCAAAATCGTAAAAACTACTATTCGAAAAGAAAAATCAACTGTACATATACGTGTACATACAGTCAACCCTCTCTATATTGTTGTTATACACATATAACAGATTTTGACGTTTAAATATTTTTTAGCGGTTATAGATAAAAATTATCCAAAAATTAATTTTTTTTCTCTTTTAATGTTGCATATAAAAGATAAAAAAAAAAGTTATTCAAATTTAAAATCTCAAAATATATGCATACTTCATTAGTTAAATATTGAAGAAAAGGCTAATACATTATTAATAAATTCATAACTAAACGTATAAAGATTTAAACTCTTAGACATTTTAAAGCTAAATTCTTTCAAGATTGATAGAAGAACTTTGTAATTGTAGATTTTTTCGTAAATTTCATTCTCTTACTAGTGATACTGTTACAACCCAAATTCACGTACCTTAGATCACGCCGTAAGTTAATCGACGTAAATCCAAGAAGAGATTATCTTTGAGATGATAAGAAGTTAATCCTATAGGTCTTAAACGATACAAGGGTGTATAAGAGTGGTTAACAAGTATTAGAAGTTAAACGAATCAAGGATGTTGTAACCTGTATTTTCGGGTAAAACTAGAGGTTCTTAGTTGTCCCAAGAGGTCAGGTTTTAATGTATTTGAATCATATAATATCTGTATCATAAGTCTTGAAGTCAAGCGAGTTATGAAACAAAAGTCGACAAAAGTTGTCACAATTTACGTTTATAATTTTACTTAAACTTTAGATCAAATGTTACTACGTTTTTCTCCTAATGTACTTGGAATTATGGGGTTATACCCACCAAATTGAAGATCTATGAGTCTATTTTCCAACGCATTAAACCGTTCGTCGATACGATCTCGGAATAGAGAGATATTCGCGTTTTTGCGAGACTGCGCCAAGCAGCTCTCTATGGGGCCCACATAGGTGGTTTAAGACATATGGATATATAAAAGATGCCTCAACCCCGTTTTAAGTCATTCTTTTTCAGTATATTCAGACCTTAGAACCCTAAAAACACTCTCTCAAGGTTCTCTCATGATCCAAGACCCAAACAAAGGGCAAACAACACAAATCAAGTGTCGGGAATCCCGTGGCGCTAGTAAGTTTCTTGTTCTTCTTGTTGTTGCTGATTTTTGTGTTGTTCCAGCTCGTGTGGGAGGTTGTTTTAAGTGTTTTATGTTCTGTAAATACACCTTCAAGTTTTTAATATCAACCCTAGGTGATTTCATGTCTTCTAAAGTAATTCTAGTGCCGAAAAACCCGAATTAATTGCTAGTTTCGCTTCCTTGTTCTTGTGGCAGAATTGAAGGGATATTTCGTGGAAAATTAAGGTCAAATTGGAGTTGTTCTTTCTGTTTAAAGGTAAGGAACCTCTTACTCTATATATATTTAAGATTATCCAAGTTGTGGCTAAGTCGTTGAAGCTAGAACTTGTGAAATATATATCGAAAGGCTTGGTAGTAATGTTGTTGGTTGGTGGACTGTTTTGGGAGGCTCAATATGATTATTAATGATGTTGTTTGGGCTGTTTGGTGATTGTATTGACTTGTGGGAAGTCATATATATAGGGGAGGTTCTGTCCGTTTCATCGTAAAATAGGTTGCGGTCGATACATAATAGTTACGACGCTTAAGCGATAATGATAGTGTCATTTCTCATATTGTAGACTAAGGAGTCGTGACATTTGCATAGCTTGAGGTTGGGCAGTATATACAAGGTATGTGAGGCTATCCCCTTCATTCTTTTGCACGACTCCGATTGTACATAATGTAATGAACGAGCTCCCAAAGATACTCTACTCTTAGAAGCTAGCAGTACTTACATTGCTGCCCTTCTTATGAAACGATTGATATTGATGTTACTTCTCTTATTCTTATATTATCAATGTTGTTGGTAGTTCCTGATTCTTATAAGATTCTTAATGAAGAGTCAATCCTAATAATGTGTACGAAGGATACCGACCTTACGTCACTCCGAAAGGTTCAAAATGTGATTCCAATGAGTCAAGCATGCATCATATATATGTATCTATTTTACTCTACCGAGCCGCGCTATAGTCGGCCGGGTACGGCACCTATTGTGCAACCACTGATCAGTTGGGTTTTACCGAGCTCCACGTGGCCGGGTACGATTCTACCGAGCCCTATGATGGCCGGGTACATTTTACCGAGCCTATTATGGCCGGGTACGATATGATGATGGTGATGCCCACAAAGGCATATGTTTTAAAAGTTTATGTATATATATGTATGTATCATGTATTTCATGTCAATAGCCCTCAGAGGTACCCAGATGTCACAGGTTGTATATTCTCTATCCTTGTTTACATTACTGTTCTTACTTATGCTTTCCTGCCTTACATACTCAGTACTTTATTCGTACTGACGTCCTTTTTATTTGTGGACGCTGCATGTCGTGCTGCAGGTCCTGATAGACGGGTAGACACAGCTCCCCCACCACAGTAGGCTGTCCAGTTCAGCGGTTATTGGCGAGATCCCTTCTCCGGACTTGCCGTGGTCTTGGTATGCATTTTTGTTATAGACATTATGGGTATGTCGGGGCCCTGTTCCGGCAATGTTGCAGCACTTATGTTCCTTTAGAGGCTCATAGACA
Organism: Nicotiana otophora; assembly: GCA_000715115.1. Classification (NCBI taxonomy): domain Eukaryota; kingdom Viridiplantae; phylum Streptophyta; class Magnoliopsida; order Solanales; family Solanaceae; genus Nicotiana; species Nicotiana otophora. Next base: position 5,327 of record AWOL01S0098414.1, read on the forward strand.
GGTGTCGACTCATGTATGGTTTGGAATGCCTTGTCGGCTGATTTTTGTTGTATAGTCTTTCATGGCAGCATGGTAGCTCGTACCTTATATAGAGTTTCTTGGCAGTCTTGTCGTACCATGTTATGTATGTTCATGCCATTATTTTTCATTGTTGGATGTTCATGATCCATGTCTACCATTTATATTAATCTTGTAGGCCCTTAAAGATAATAAGGAAGGTTAGATAAAATGTACGTTAATGCTCGGCAAGTATGGCCCGGGTGCTAGTCATGACCCTCCAGTTGGGTCATGACAGATACAACGCTTGAATTGACAAAGATTCATGTCCAAATTTTTAGCAAAAAAATATCCAATAGCTCCCCTTGAAGACAATTCAAGAGCTTAACAGTTAAATTTTCTATCTAACTATTTTTTAAAATTCGTCCAATGAAAAAAATATCATGTGCAAATCTTTAAATCTTATATCTTATGCAAGATAGAAACTTTGTTTAATGGAAAAGATTGTGTGCATATTTTTAAAATTATTATTAATAATTTTAACGATTCTTTATGGCTGTTATAGAGGGGTAATTTTACAAAGAGCGTTCTGTTATAAATATGGTTGTTGTTGTTGTTGTTGTTGTTGTTGTTGTTGTTGTTATAGATAGGTAAAATATAACTTAAAAAATCGATTCTGAGAAATACTTGATTTTTATAGTGAATAGTTATTATATAGGGATACTGTTATAGAGCGATCTGACTGTATTTTAAGGTGTGGTTTAGTTCGGGATTATAATGCAAGGTTATTTAGGCGGTGATTAATAATGAAAAGGTATCTCTGCAGTGATTAATAATGAAGATATTGTTATACATGAACTACCTACATTTAATGGTCATATTTCTCGTTAAATAATTTAATCTTTGTATTGTTAATACATATATTCTTATTTAATATTTTATCCCGCATAAATAATACATCGATTCACTGATAACTTAATATAGGTATTATTTAATATTGCAATATTGCTATTATATTTTTCTTCTACGGTCAACCAAGAGTATATTATCTTGTACGAAATGTTATGTTAGATTATTTGCTTTAATACCACAACAAACGATAATAGGTGTACCCGCACCCAATGCGATGAATATGCATACGGCCATGTTCCCAACAACGCCGGGGACGGGCAAATATTGCACCTTTTGACAAAGTCCTTAACCATATTAACCCCCTTTTCCACACCCCACACTTGTCACCACCTTTACTCGAACTCTACTGTATAAAAAGTTCTTCCCCTTTGTCTATCTCCTCTAAATTGTTTCCATTGCAAAGCAAAAAACACTCGTAACGTTTGATTGTATAAACTCTCAACTCCCTAACATGGCTGCAACTGCACCCCCACTGAAAGATGAGCTAGACATTGTGATTCCCACAATTAGAAACCTTGATTTTCTTGAAATGTGGAGGCCTTTTTTTGAGCAATACCATCTTATTATTGTCCAAGATGGTGACCCTTCTAAGACCATTAAGGTCCCTGATGGTTTTGATTATGAGCTCTATAATCGAAATGACATTAACAAGATCTTAGGTCCTAGGGCCTCTTGCATTTCATTCAAGGACTCTGCTTGTCGCTGCTTTGGTTACATGGTCTCCAAGAAGAAGTATATCTACACCATTGACGATGATTGCTTCGTGAGATCGCATTTCTCCTTAATATAATTTCACTATTTTTTTTGTTTCGTTTCTTTATTGGTAAAACTCTATAAGTGTTAGGGTATTACTTAAATGACAGAGTTAGAGTATGGACTTTATTTGTGTTAAAAGTGATTTCATGTGTGTGAATACTCAGAATTTTTGCACTAACTTCTCATAATAAGTGGAAGTAGTTACCTGAAAAATAAGGGAGTGACCTGTTGCTACAAGTTAAATTAGACAAACAATGTAAAATAAATTTACTCTACCCATATGTATAAGTTAAATCCTTTAAATTTATGTCTATGCTAGTGTTATTTGACATATGGATCTCAATATATGTGTATCACTGAATTCATGTGGACTTAGCGGCAGCAGATATTAAGTATTCTTACAAGTATAAAGCTAAAAATAGAATGGAGAAAACCAAGAGAACGAAATGTTGATTTGCTGCTCATTGAATAGTTTGTATATTTGCTTTTAATGGTCAATCTGACCCTGAGTGTAGGTTGCTAAGGACCCAAGTGGGAAAGACATCAACGCGCTGGAACAGCATATAAAGAATCTTCTTTGCCCATCAACTCCTTATTTCTTCAACACTCTGTATGATCCCTTCAGAGATGGCGCAGATTTTGTGCGTGGTTACCCTTTCAGCCTACGTGAGGGCGTACCAACAGCAGTCTCGCATGGCCTCTGGCTCAATATCCCTGATTATGATGCACCTACCCAACTTGTCAAGCCTCTCGAGAGGAACACTAGGTCTCTTATATAGTTAGTTACCTTTTAAATATCTTGAAAATTATTACAAAAATGTAAAGTTAAAACTCATTTTTATTGGATTTAACTTGTTTACACTAACAATATATTTTAGTCTATTGAGAAGATAAGACTGCCAGGTTACTTATTTCACTTTTATGGACCATTCCTAGTAGTTGTTAAAATTTCGATTAACTCTTTAGCGTTGTTGGTTTGACAGGTATGTTGATATGGTGTTGACCATCCCAAAGGGTACTCTCTTCCCAATGTGTGGTATGAATCTGGCATTTGATCGTGATCTTATTGGTCCAGCTATGTACTTTGGACTCATGGGAGATGGCCAGCCTATTGGACGCTACGATGATATGTGGGCTGGTTGGTGCTGCAAGGTTTGTCACTTTCTTGTTCAAGTTCTTTAAGTTCACTGTTCAATGGATTTAAGTTATATAAACTAACAACGTAAAATTGTTTTATCTCATCAGTGTTGTGTAAATTAATATGTTATAGCATGCTATTTATCATTTATTTTAGGTTGTCGATCAACAAGAGTTGTCTGCAATTATCTTATTAAGTGACCGAATTCTATAGATCTTTTTACATAACTTAAACTCCTAAACCAATTGGCAGGTTATATGTGATCACTTGGGATTGGGAATCAAAACTGGATTACCCTACATTTACCACAGCAAGGCTAGCAATCCATTTGTAAACTTGAAGAAAGAGTACAATGGGATATTCTGGCAAGAAGAAATCATTCCATTTTTCCAGAATTTGAACCTCTCCAAAGAATCTACTACTGTCCAGAAGTGCTATGTGGAAATGGCCAAACAGGTTAATGAAAAACTTGGCAAAATTGATCCTTATTTTGTGAAGCTTGCTGATGCTATGGTCACTTGGATTGAAGCTTGGGATGAACTCAATCCTGCTACTAAAGACTCTGCCAAGATTCCCAATGGCGCTTCCAAATAAAATATTTCATATTTATTTGTGACTTTTTAGTTTATTTGCAGTATTTATAGCTTTGCTTTTATGTAATTCTGTCATCTATATCCTTTTACATTTACTTTTTTACTTGAGTTGTAGATGTAGCCAAAATTTGGAAGCAGTGGATGTAGAACTTCCATTAAATTCTCGTAAACTGTAATAAGCCATTTGGTCATAACTCTGATCCGAGAATCAGATGAAATAATTTTCTGTTTACTTATCTTCCAATTCCTTTTCTTTTCTTTGTTGTTTAATTAACCTAAATAAAAACCTTGTCGTCAAGTAGAGCTACTGGTATCATTTTCATGCAAAACCTGTTAGAAGTAGACTAGACTTTGATCAGGCTGGATACGCTGCAAAATCCCAGCTTTTAGTATTGTTTTTTCGTCAATAATGCAGAACGTTTACCTTAAACGTCAGGCGCCAGAAGAAAAATTAACCCAAAATTTACCCCATTAATAGCTGAGACTGTCCAGAGTCGAGCATAACAACAAATATTTGTGGACATTTTAGACCAAATAGGCAAGCCATGTTACATAGTAGTAGTTTTCTGACAAATGAAAAACAAAATTTAATACAGCAACTGGGACTAAGATTTAAATAAAGTTTAAAATGTCAAAAACAAAACAAATATAAATAGCCCTACTTCCTTTAAGAATAAAAAGAACTACAGATAAACAGGATTACATCCTCCCCATTACCGATGGGCATTTTGACAATTATCAGAAAGAGGATGGATCTCACTCTGCAAGAAAATGCAGCAGAAGAGATGGATTATGATGGGATAAAAAAGGCAGACATATTTGGCCAAGATACAAGTTATGAATCAGATTCTTCGGTCTTCTTACGCTTGGCTGCAGGCTCCTCATCATCCTCATGGTTGCTACCATCACCATTCTCATGGTTGTTAATTCCATTCAAAGCTTTGGGACCCAAAAGAGACACGTGCTTGCTGGTGATCTGTCGCCCTGCCCTTAGTTTTGGACCCCAATGCCTTTCCGGATTAGGGAGGAAACGAGCAACCTTCTTCGCCTGTGCCTTGCTAAGGGATGCAACAGCCCGAGAAAAATTAGCCTGAAATAAGTATGACCCCGAGATCAAAATTCCAGATAAAAGACTACGAAAAAAGACATACCACATACTAGAAGTCAGGTGTTGTCTTATGTAAGAATTCAAAGATCTTTTTGTTTTGATAAAGTTTTGAAAGATCTTATTCTTGATTGAATAGAAAGAGTGAGTTATCGTACAAATAAACACATGCAGATAACTTGAATGTGTGCAGATAACTAAATTTTTCATGACTGTCGTATGTAGGCTGTTACCCGAAAACCATTGACCTCAGCGGAAGGAGCATAGGGTGGTAAATCTAGTTTTTTTTCAAAGAGCGGAAGAATTTACAAGCTTAAAAATAAAGCATTTGTAGTTTTGTAACAAGTGCAACAGATTGACACGCAGAAGCAGACCATGTGCCTCAGACTTTTGGTGATATCTTGTAATAAAATGATTCCCAGACATTTGAAGTCAAGGGGACAATAGTCAAAAGAGACAGGACTAAAGAATGAAAACCAGAATCTCGCATTTCATACTAGACATGTCTAGTAAAGAATGGACGCTAAGAATATTTATAATTTATCTTCATTTTATAGTTAGGTTTAGATTTAACTTCCTTTGGACAAAGGACTACCCTTCTATGCCAGTGATAAAGATTTAGTAAAACAAGGTCACACTTCAGAAGATCAAAGTTCACCTGCAGTACAGGTTCCTTAGCAAGAATCACACTTCCAGCTTGGTCAGATGGTTGAGCTTTCACAGGATGATTTTTAATCTGCATATACAACGTTATCAACTCAGATGGTGGATGTGAAGGGGCCGTTATTCTCAGCATATGGAATAAGCAAAAGCATAGTTTTTAGCTAACTTGTACAGCTCTACCTTTTAACGCGAAGAAAATCAAGCAAGAGCTGCCAGAAACAAGCACAGGATAAACTTACCCAGCAACGCATGATATCCCAAATGACATCCATAGGAGCATCTGTTTTCAACCCCAAAGGATTCACATGAGTCCCTGATATGCGATATCCTGCATTGATCACAGCAGAGCGAAATATTACTGCTGAGGGAGACGTGCATTTCAGCGTCGCACAGAGATTGTGCAGACTCAGAAACAGAGGAATATCAGGTAATTCCTGCAAAAGCACACTCATCGGTCAGGCATTTAGAGAATGTCCTCTGAAAATAAGTGGAAATGATTCTCAACAATATGATCTGGACTGAATAAGTAACGTGGTCTAGGTTACCTAAATAGCTTCTGGATACAAAAAAAAAAGGAAAGAAAGAGTCATACGGACAAAAGAAAAATGAGCATAATATCAATTTTAAGGCAAACCACACCTCCGAGACAGTTGTCAACACAGCAGAGATTCGCTCATAAGCAGGATAGCGATCCTTCATTGACTTCACATCTGTGAGAATGGCAGCTACCCATTCTTGATCATGGATTGGGGCAGACCAGATGGGTCCACCCATGTTGAATTTTTTACCACAATCACTGCACTCTTGAGAAATGGCAGGGCCAAATCCAGGGAGGTATCTGACGCTGTTGTTCTAAAGATGCAGAAAAAGTTAAAACATATAAATGGGCCATACTTGAAAATATGTGTTAAAACAGTATCAAGTAAGGATCTAAAAGTACAATGAACTGAATCCATGATCTATAGCAAAGAGGAGAAATTTCCCCATTGAACATACAAGAGTCCAAAGGGATTCCTCCAATTTCCTAGCAACCAATGAACATGTAATCATGAAACCACAATTGAAGAAACAAGCATGTAAGTATGATTTACATCCTGTTACACTTGCAGTAACAGAACAGCTGATATTGGTGCCTGTTAAAGTGGATTAAAATGTTCTATTTTCTTGACCTTATCTTCTTCATTAATATAGGAAAATAAACCCCAAAACGAGTGAGTGAGACTGTCAGTTCAGTGCTCCAAAAGATAAATACCGTGAATTCAGAAAACAAAGTGCAGCATGTTATCACTATTTAAGCTGCAGTAGGACAGTTAAAATTTTCACCACAACAAGAGTGAAATCTAGCGGTATGCACAAGTACAGGTAGTTGGTGTTCCTCCTCCAATGATGAGGGACAACAAACCATTCTTGCAATTGGTGCATATTTGCAAAAAATTAGTACTAGACAACACCTATAGACACGATATCGTCTATCCAGTACGGTTTAGGGTTCTTTTCTTTTGTTCAAAAGCCCCATCTTTTAAATCAACTTTTCCCCGTTTTGTGGTATAGAAAAGCCCCATCTTTTAAATTAACTCTCCCTCGTTTTGTGATAATTATGCCAAATACATCTCAACCACATCTAGCTTGATAAAGCTTGTGAGATTAGTGGCTGATGAAGAATATTATTAAGTAACATGTATCTGCATCTTTAGGCACTTCTTCCATCTACCAAGATTTTTAGATTAGAGTATAAGCTGTTCAATCCAGCACATACCATCTTCTACAATTAAGATACTCAAAGATTGTGAAGGAAGAAATACCTTTGAGACAGTCCTCCCAACTGGCTGAAGATGGAAGGAGTCACAGCCAGTGCACTGATAGACATATGAGAGCTTCAAAGGAGTGCTTTTCATATCACTTGCAGAACTGCAAGCAATTATTCGAAAGCTCAAATCTACAGAGAGAAAATAACCTAAGCAAAATTGGCTAGGTTGTAGAAAAGACAAACACTTACGTGTATATACGAACAAAAACACGAACATAGAAATCCATCTGAACAGATAATACCGGAACTATATATCTTTTATATCGATTTGCATGGCTCTGAAACAAAATAATAAATAAAAAAAAGTTAAGAGCTAAGAAAAGTTAAAGAAGCACCCTGTTGTTTAGGGTATAGGATCAACAAAAAGACGATAATGATGCTCCTAATTTCTACATTATTAAATTATAAGTGACATTTTTCCAGTCTGTTGGTGGAACTTCAATATGCTAAGGGTAGCTGCTAATTTTAGAATAATGCTAAAAGAATGTAAAGAAAGAAAGTGCATGAATATAGCCAGAAATCATAATCTCACTGCTTAAAAAACTAAAAACTAAAAGTTCACAGATGAAGTACCTCAATAGACGCAAGAAGGATGCGCAAAGCCATTTCATGGCAATATTTTCCTCTCAAAGGATAGGAGCCATATCTAGTTGCAGATGATATCACGTAAGCAGGATATAATGACAAATAGAGTTATGTAATGCCAGAAGCAAAGGGATTAATTTGGTTACTTGGAATGGCAAACTTCTCCATTTCCTCCACATAACACTGCCATATCAGTAGCGGTACACATCAACATCCCTCCATCAGCAACAGATTGAACTGCTGAGTCCAGGAACACAGAAGGTGCTCCATAAGGATCGAGATCAACCTGAAACAACACTAACCAAAAATGTATGAATGATAGCTCAGCTCAGAATAGAATTAACAAAATTATTTAAACATACAATTAACTAGGATAAGGAACTTAAACGTGTAAAGTAACTATCCTGCACATGATTGCCTTAATAATTCAACACCATAAAACAGTTTTTACACATTACAGGTGGTTACTAGACAACCCCTGTGCAGAAGAACATAAATATGATGAAATATTGTATATTCATACCACATCAAATTCTTTTGGGTGGGTAAGCATATAAACTCTTGCATCAGCAAGGTGAGACTCCACCTTAGAGCATGCTACTGAACCATTAAATTTTATGTTTCTCCTGCAAGCTTCCACAGAGGCTGCAATCAGAGAGAATACCAGTCAAATACTGGATAGGACATTAGGAATAATATCTGTATCAAGTTATTATACAGATGTTTTGAAACAAGACAGGCAAATGTGTCGGTTAAAGCTACATACATTCCTCTGAATTTTTTCACAGGTTTTATCTCATATTATCACGAGTCACGACTACAAGGAATTCACTTTAATCCTTGCATTAATTTAGCAGCTTTAATACCTAGACAGTAAAGTCAGTCCCTGAATGAAACATATTACGCGCTCTAAGGTAGATAGTTTTAGTATTCCATCAGACATTCTTACTTTTTTTTTGTAAGTGAACTCTTAACCCAAAAGATGCTTTCCTTTTTCTTTTACCATGGTTGGCAGTGAGGGTTAGAGTTGCATCAGCACTAGAGACTTTGGACTGCAACACCTAACTGAGACAGAATTACCTTTATCATTGTCAAGGGCCACAACCTGACTAATTCCTTCTACTTCACGCGCATACCTTAAAGCCCTCAACCCAGAAGCTGAGAGAGCCTGTTAAGTCACATTGAAATAAAACAGTTAATCAACCACAGAAAATACCTCATTTCTGATAAACCTATAATAATCAACACAAAAATGGCAAGAAACCTCGAGAACTCGTGGAGGTTTTAGTTCTTCTCGGCCTTTTCCCCATAGGTTTTTAGTCTCTTCCTCTGGTTTGCTACATGATTCATTATGGGATGTGTCTTCCAAGACTTCAGATCCATCCTTGGATTCACCATGATGCTGCACTGAATCATCTGGGATTTCCGCTTTAGCATCAGGTACCTTATTTCCAGCCTTGGTTCGTCGCCTGGCCAACATTGCTTCATGCTCCTGCTTTCGTTGTGATATAAAGGTCCTCAAAACAGCTATAGACATATCTCTGTTATTCACCTGGTGGATATAGTTTTAAACTGTTAGATTTTGAATCTTTTGTACACCAAAATAACAAAGATGAGCTATAATAAGGTGGCTACACTGTCTCAAATGTTACCATAGAGAGCAAAGTATAAAAGGATGTAACTTGACTGCTATCAATAAACCACAAAGTGTTGTACAAGCAAAAACTGTTAAGCTTGGCATGCCAGGGACCATCGAGTACTAGATTTTTTAGTACAAGTTGCAATAGACATCTTGAAAAGACTAAATTACCCTCTCCTAAATATTTAATGGTTGGAATTTAACATGAACCGAGCTGTCACAAAGTCAAAAAGAAAGGAAATGTCCACATCCCCTGTTATCCTAAAATATGATAGTAATTACATTCCGAACCATGTTACATGAAGATACATGTGCAAAGATACTTTGTAAAACACAAGAAATTTACTAAACGAACGTGCCCATGTTGGATAATTACTCGCAAATGGTAGACACATATCACCAACATAGAGTTAATGTAATATAGTTCCCAACTACCTCCTCTTCATCAGGAAGAAAGTTAACCAAAAAAGTAATAAGAAGAGGTTGTCTTGACGCAATTATTTTTTGCCAAATGCAACATAGAGTTGAGCAAAGGTCAAATGGTTTGGTAATTCCTCATGAAGGGATGATCACGAGATTTTCGAATCAAAACTCTGGATGTTTATATTCATCCTTTGCCGTAATAGTATCTCAAGGTTTATAGTGATAACCAATATATTTACTATATGACCATTAGCTAAAATATGTCGATAATTAACTAATTGATGGGCTGCGGGAATAGTTGAAGCCAAACACAATGAGAAAAGGATGCTTTATATAAGCAAGACACTTCGTAAAAGGATGTTATCCAAAAGCCATTCAAGTAATTGTAGTAAAACTTGTCTTGTTGAACCCTTGGCTTTTGGCATATAAACAAATTGACCTTTCCGTCAGAGTCGGCCAAGTGCATAACAAGGTCCATTCTAGATGAATCTGATATTGACCTTATTTTCCAGAATGCAATTGGTCTCTAATATCACTTCCAGTCATAGACTTTTTATTTGTTAGTCCTGGTAAAGCCCCCGGGCACAATTTATTTTTTTTCATGCTCCATATAATCGCTCTATGTATCAGTAGATGTTTTCTGTTACTTCTAGAAGAAAATTAGTAACATATAATTATTAAAAATTTTCCTTCATCTACAGATTTTTCACCAAAGATTGCACCTGAACTCTATTTTGTGCTTAAATTCCTAACAGAACTTGACCTTAATGCTTTTCTACACTTTTCACTTTTGAGTTTTGACAATGTTGTTCTCCCTCTCACACACACATTACAAGCGGCAAGAGCACTGACTCAAGAAGCACCTACATTCTAGACATTGCAAATTCTAGAGATAGTAGTACTTGGTGAAAACTTCTCAATGTACTCTCTATAAGACAGTGCTATAGAGGGATAGTAAAACTTCCTAATGAACAAATGGTTGGTTCTCAAGAGAGTGCTAAAGTAGAGTTGATCCTTATCCCTCTCCCATCCCTGCATGCTGTATTTAAGTCTGTCCCAAAGTATCTAACAGAGATCCTACACCCATACTTCTGTCCATTTCAATTACTAGCTGAACCCCCCATGGAGTTCAAGAGCGATAACGACTATCGTGGTGAATACAATAAGCACAACACAGTTATAGCCGGTCAAGTGGCAGACAAAATAAACTATTGACCTCTGTGGAAATTTTTGTTTTTTGACAACGCAACTATTACACTCAAATTAGCGAATCATTGTGTTTTGTGAAATTTTCCCAAAAAATTTATTTTGTAATTAAAAACATGTCTTATTGCAATCAAAATCCACTATAGGTCGTGACGGCGCCTAATGCCGCCGTCAGGCAAGCCAACGGTGATCGATCAACTTAATTAGGGAACTATTGTTAGTGAAGCACTCTTCTATTTTGATAACAGTCGTGCCCGGGCAACTTGCTATGATTCCACCGAACGTAAGTGCTAACTCCCATCAGCACAAGTATCTGGTAACTCTACTCTGCTCTGCTCATCAAGGCTTAGCCAAATAGCAAGAATTAATGAAGCACTTTTACAAAGCTTAAAACTTGAAAATATATGGCACTATAAGTCAAGGTAATTACATAAAGAAAATCTTTGAACCATGGAAACAGTTTTTTTCTTGAAAAGTAACACAGTGAAACTAAGTTACACAATACATAGAGGGAAAAAAAAGGAGGACCTGAGTTTTGTTGTAAAAGACTTCATTTTTAGCATGCATAAGAATCTCAGCATCTCCTTCTTTGATGATGGTGTAATCATTGAGATCAAATAATGTGCCGTCTCCGTTCTGCTTCTCTTCATCAGTTTTGTTCTCAGCCCCCATTGTCGACGGTTTCCTGTGGGATAATGGCCAAACAAACGCCGATAATGGGCAAATAAAGGTGAACAGTTTAAGGATTTTTTGGGAAATAGTGAATAAAAACTGCAGACTTAAATATGCGAATACACCACGCTTAGTAAGAGCAAAAACCCTAGTGCTCCTGAATTTGTGTGTTGGCCAGTTGCCGTGCGGATTTTTAAATATTTTTTGTACAAGGGATTTTTTTTCTCTTTTTATTTGCTTTTGAACGGAACTTTTTGTCAAATTAAGGTTTGCAAGAGTCTAGATATCTAAGGCGTACCAAAAAAAAACTACAATTTATTAAATTGATTATTCATTTTTCAGTATGAAAATTGTCCACTAATGAAATTAAATCATATTATAGATTGTATTCTTCTTTTTCAAACTAATCTTCTTTACTTATCTTTTTAGATTGCCCATGACACTGTCCAATCTTTTAGATTAAGAAAATTAAATGTGCTTTGCTGTCTACAATATAAGCCAAGATACGATTTTACGTGTTTTTAAATAAATATTATATATTCATATTTCAATTATACTAATTATAATTAAATAACAATAACAACTGAATCATCAAAGTAAAATTATGCATTTTCAAACACTCGTGTCTGGACACGTGCGTTGCACATGTACCCATATAATTAGTACAAAATTAAAAAAGTTATATTCTTTTGTACATAGATGATAAAAGGCTTTAAATCATGATTGTATTTATAAGAAAAGGATTGCACTAAGAAATAAAATGAATATTTAAGCTAAGAAATATAAAAGAAGAAGATAAAATATAACATTGTAAATATTAGCTCAAGAAATTATTATATGCATGGGAAGCTAAAGAGTTTAACTTTATAACGTGAATAATTTAGATACATGTACCTTAATAAATTCTTTGACAATCCCAAGTCAAATATAACGTTGCAAAACTATCTTTTGTAACTATCATATGTTTCGTTTATTTATATTGAAGGTATTATTAATATAACTTTTATGGGCATTAAAGTCCAATAGTATTATAGGATTATTTAGTCTTTTACATTCAACTTTTGATCTTCATGCTTATAATATAGCAACCGATATTGTATGGCCCAAAGTTACTGCATAAACTTGTTCTAATCTTTTCATTTTACAGTTTGGTGAATCAAGGTCACTTCAAGGGGAGGCTAATAAAGGCTTTGTGGCCCCCATAATTTGTGATCTAAAAAGAAAACTAGTAAATTTTATTTTTACATACACAATATTAAAATTTATAGAACAAGGGAAAATGTATAAAATTTTAATTAAAAACTGTCTATTTTTTAATAGTTAAATATTTCAAAACTTTGAATTATACCAGTAAAATCCTTATATTAGTAAATAATTTTTGTTACAATTATATCCATATAATGTACTGCAAATGCGTGGCTAATATTTTATTAACTAGAATTCACCCTTATCAATATATATAATATTATTACTATGCGAGGCTAAAGGCATATTTTAAGAATACTATGTTATAAACAATAAGTATGCCGAAGAAAGAAAAAAACAACACTAACTTAAAGACCTCTTATTAAAAATTAATTTTAAATTATTAATTTTATTGAACTGTCCTTCTAGAGAATCATATTTTTCTTTTTCTTTATCTTACTATTGGAGATAAAAGGATATGCTAATTCCCTTCTACTGCTTTTTTTATCTCCCATTATCAACAGTTCCTCTGGGTTATTTGCCAAACAAAAACATATTTTTTGTATTTATGAAAGATAAGGGTATATAATATGCTAAGACAAAAACCCTAGTACACATTGAATTCACAAGAGGGTCACCGCATATGATGCATATAAAATGTAATTGATAACATTCACAAGTAGTTGAGAAATTATGAATTCTAAAATTCAAAAGACGCCAAAACAAAACGAAAACAAAAAGAAAGGATTTCAAAGCTATTTCAACATCTACTCATCTGCCTTATATTTTCTGGAGTTTTCAAAGACTGGTTGAACATTAGAAATGTTGTTCGCTTGCTGATTTTTGCTGGAAAATGATAGCTGATCTCTATACATTTCAAATCCTATTTTTATTCGGCTATTTCGAGTTCATTTCAAGCACTAGGTACACTGCTCATGAATCTGTATTTGTTATTTAAATGAAATGTTGAGTTCTTGATGAGTTGTAATTTACTGTGCGTTTTCTGTCATGTGATTATTTTTCCTGATAAATTATTCATTAGATCCAAGTGCATTTCTTTAGATAAATTGTTCATTAGATCCAAGTGATAATTAGTATCATATTGTTGGATATTCTTTGTTTAATTAGTAAGCATGTTGATAGTTTCAGAAATCACTTGTACATCTATGATGGTTCTATGTTCTCATCAATTCTATTTATTTTTAGTAAGTTTACGAGAAGCTGATTCTGAAACTGTTATGATGTTGGAGTTTCTCAAAGGAGGATTTGAAATTGACTTATTGAACGGTGAAAAGACAAGGTGGGTTGCTATGATGGTAAGCACCCTCCACTTCCAATCAAGAGGTTGTGAGTTCGAGTCACCCCAAGAGCAAGGTGGGGAGTTCTTGGAGGGAAGGATGCCGATGGTCATTTGGAAACAGCCTCTCTACCCCAGGGTAGGGTAAGGTCTGCGTACACACTACAGACCCCACTAGTGAGATTATACTGGGTTGTTGTTGTTGTTGTTGTTGTTATTGAACAGTGAAGAAAGAAGGGGTAATGGTTACAAGAATGTTTAGTTTGAAGTTTTTTGTTTTTGTTTAGTGTTCGTGTAAAATCAAATTCCTGTAATTCATATGATAATTCGCTCTAGATTTGGCAGGCATGAAGTGATTGTTAGTGTTAGAAATAATTATTTATGTAATTGCTTTCATGATTTTAAAATTCACTGATTATGTATGGATCATGTAATGACATTCATCTGTGAGTACGTTTATAAGAAGTTACATTTAAAATTCGTGTTGGTTGAATATGAGCTAATGGGCCTCTATATCTTTGGGAGTACTGAGCCTGATAATTGGCTCAGCCAAACCTATGAATGAAATGGGAGCTCACATGGACTCTGAAACTAGCCTTAAACCGGCCCAAAACGCGAAGGCCCACGGTTAGTTAAAGTCTCAAGAGGCTGACGTTCCAAAAGGGCCAAGGAGTCCTGGGCTTTGTGCTAAGCTTGTGGATGCCTGCTCTTGACCTGATAGAGGTCTTAACATAGTCGGTAACAATCAATATATCTCACATCGTCTCTCTTTAAAAATTCAAAAGAAATCTACTTTACTTGTGAAGCGTCTTCTTTCAAATCCTTCAGTAAATAACTTCAAATAAGTTTTAACGTTTCACAGGATCACATGCATTAATTAGGTATATACTTTGTGAGCACGTAAATTTTGCCCTACGGAAAATACTCCTATAAAATCCACAAAAATAGATTTTTTTTCTAATTATTTTAATTTTTCATAGAATTTCTAGGAATTTTCTGTTAATTGTTGTTTGCATTTAGTTGCATATTTAATGTCTTAAAATCATAAGAAAACACCAAAAATTATCTGAAATCTTCATTGCATAGCATTTTAGATTTTATTTGCATTTTTAGGATTTAATTACGTTTATTAGTTGCATTATTAAATGAAAAATCACAAAAATACCATAGTCATTTTACATTTTTAGCTTTTAGTTTTAAATTAGTAATTTTCTTTCATTAGTTTTAAATTAATTATTTATTTAAATATTAGAAATAGTAAGTAGGTTAATTTTGCAAATTAGATTTAAGTTAGGATTTAATTAGGATTTTAATTAATTTTGTTTAGAATTTAAAACCAAAAGAAGAAAAAAGAAGCAAAGAAGTAGGCTATTTGGTCTTCTAATTTTGTTCGGGCCAGCTTGGGTCGGGGCTCAAATTTAATTTTTGCCTTAGATCCGTGTTGAGCCCAAGCCATACCCAACCCATTCCCCTTCAGACACCTAAACGACATCGTTTTTTAGCCTACTAGTTACAGCCTTTGGATCAAGTATGATCTAATGGCTGGGAACTAACCCATACACCCCTTAAAAGTGTCCGAACACTC
>AWOL01S0098414.1:26019-43853 GCA_000715115.1 Nicotiana otophora
GTCTAGAATAATACACCCAGGTTTTAAACTTAGAATGATATAGCCTTATGCCAGATCCCTAGTAGGTACGTTTGTTTGTATCACGTGCATTTGACTTTGGGGACTCAACACAGGGTTTGGGTCCATCTAGGACAGGTGTACCCAAAATTAAAAGACCATCCTGATGCATTTTACGTGCTACTTGTACATTTATTTGCTTCGATTTGCATGTTGACCGGTTTCTAGAATAGGGAAAGAAAATGAAGAAAACCAAGAATGAGGTAGGAGAGAAAATTGTCCGTTTCTGAAAATCTCGGTATCCAAAATATCTCGAAACTCTACCGAAAGTTTTTTAAAAAAAAGAAGTAAAAGAAAAAGTCACTTCAAGATAAGTCATATTTTCATGTTGCGTCAAAACTCATCGAACTACGCAGATTTGATTCTCGTCGGATGTGAGGTATGTAGGCAATCTTCATCGGGTCCAGCCTCGCTTTTACAAAAATAACCAAAAATATAAAAATACAGTCATTTCATAAATAAAGTTAGTTGATGTTGTTTTTGTCTGAATAGCCAGAAATATCCCGACGGGATGCCGGAAGGCCGTTTTGGCAAGAATAGCCGCCTATGGTCCTTTTTCTAATTTTTTGGCCACTTAGCAAACACAACCCTAAAATTTTCCCTTCTGAAGTGCTGAAGGGTCGTATTTGCAAAAGCAATCGTGATTTGTTTTTAGTTGGATTTTGAAAAAAAATATAATCTTTTCATGGTCAGTTTTTAAACAAAATTCACATGTTTTAACGAGTCACCCTAGTTTTAAAATGTGCAGAATAAGCATTGTTGAGAATGTACCTTTTTAGGTCGTATATGAGATTCCACTAAGACTCCACATCTGGTGGAATGACCTCGGGGAGGTCAGCAACCGTTCCGTGACTAAAGCTTTAAGTGGGCTCACCGATCTTCTGAAGATTAAGCCAGGGTCGATATAATTGAAGCTTTGATACTATTTTGGGACCGCCACACAATATTTTTCACTTCTCTGACTTTGAATTGACCCCTACGCTAGAGTAAATGGTAGGTTACGCTAGTTTTGACGGGAATCTCAGGCACCAATATCCAGTAGCACCCAGAACTGTAACCCCCCATAAGCTTTTGGACCTTTTGAGCATTAACCGGCAGGTTAAAGATGAAAATTTGGCCGAAGGATTCTGCACATTCCACTTCTTATATAGCCGGTATGGAAACCCCACGGATTTGAGGCTCCAGACACTGGTTTAAGTCATCAGGAAAAGAAAGACAAGTGGGAAGCCCGTAGGGTTTTAGCCTTCGTGGTTGCATTCTTAGGCACACTGATATGCCCATGGAGTGATGGACACATAGAACTGGGACTTGCAGGAATGGATGACATTATGATCAAGAAGGCCAATGGTACTCTTATACCGATGATTCTCGCAGAAATCTATCGAGCTTTAACTGCCTGCCGAGCTGGTGTAAAGTTCTTTGAGGGTTGCAGTCTGCTTTTGCAAATGTGGCTGGTGGAACAACTTTGTCATCGCCCGAGGTACATGAACTATGGATTGACCGGACTCAATTGCATTGAAGAGTACGAAAATAGGGTAAACGGCTATGAGTTGCTGGAGGGTACTGAAGCGTGGTTTGTGTATCTGGGTTCTCTGACCACAAAGCAAATTGAGTGGACTTTCAGTTGGCTCATGGTTAATGAGGTTATCTACATGTCCGCCGAAGTATGCTTTCTCTTATTGATGGGTCTTCGGAGTATTCAGCCATATGCTCCGCATCGGGTCCTCCGCCAATTGGGAAGATATCAAACAGTCCCTCATGATGAAGATCTGAGTGCACAGGTCATTGAGCTATGCCCAAGGGTTGCATTCCCAGAAGAAAGGGTTCGCCAGGTTTTGGCACCAATGTAGGTTTTTGGAGCCACAGACTCAGGTGCGGGATTTGTCCTCTGGTGAAGTCGAGTCTAATTACACGTCATGGTATGGTAAGAGAGCTTGGGTCGATCAAGATCCAGAACAGCCCGCCAAAAGGCCCCTTGTCTAATAATTCACCGACGTAGCGCAAGAACAATGGGTTTGGTTAGCTAAAGAGAAGGAATACCGGACCACCATAAGCAAACTAGAAGATCAAATCATAAGCATCAAATTTGATAGTAGCTTGCATGCTGTCGAGGATGAAAGAGAAAAGAAAAGGTTGACCCGGGAAAACGAAGCCCTCCGAGCTCAGATCCGGAAAATAAAAATAGTCGCCGAAACGTCGGTAAGAAAAGATAAAGATGAAAGAATTATAACTAACCTGAGGTGAAAAGTGCATGATTATGGGGCTGATTTGACAAAGGCCGAGGAAGACTTGGCAAAAGCTCGAGCAAAGTTGGCAAAAGGTGCAGAAGAACAGACAAGGTTTGCTCACCAGTTAAGGCAAACATATGATAGAGAAGTCACAATCTTAAGGAAAATGCAGACTACCCTCTAAAATGAAATGGTTCAGCAGATAAAGGACTTCAAAACAGAAAGAGAACACTGCTATGCCTTGATTTACCAATTAGAAGAGAGCGTGCAGAAGTTGCAAGAACAAGACAACACAGCCAACATGTACTGGAAGCCCGTGCACAATAAATTGGACGCTTGCTTCAAGAAAAGGGTGTCATTAGAATGAGAATCAAAGAAATAGCTGATTATGTTGCAATGAAATGCCATGAATGTGAAGATATGACTAGATCTATGTATGTTTGCTTCCGTGATAACCTTTGTTCGCCAGGTGATGGTTGATCTAGACCACCTTCAGGAAGAGATTGCACGTAGGCCCGCGCTGAGACCGGCTGATGTCCCTCGGGCCCCCGGAATAACATTGGAGGCTCTTATGTATTCTTGATTTTTCGGTTTTTGAATCTATATTTTACTTTTTCTCGAGTATGTCCGTCTTTGTCAAGTCTGTAAGTTTCTTTTTAGTCATCAGTATTTCAGAGTATTTGTAATAGAAAAACCCAAAAGGATTTTTTATATTATTATTAATGAAATATCGAAAAATCCCAAAAACAATTCTCTTTTCTTTCATTTTGCATTTATTTCTTGAACTACATAATGATCTGATTCATACGGCGTTATGATACGTAGGCAATCACTATATGATTAGATCATAGCCGTGAAATTAATTGAGTGAAAATAAAAAATAAAAAAAATAAAAAATTGAGTGAAAAAGAAAGAAGAAATGACAAAAACAAAAAGAGAAAAAGAGAGTGCCAAAAATAAAAGAGCGACAGAAACAAAATGAGAAAATCAAGAGTGATTAAAGGGAGGGAGAAATGAAAGAGAAGAGGTACGAGTGAAAAAAGGGTTAGTTAAGGCAGGATGAAACATGCAACCATTCAAACACATGGTAGAAGCGTTTAATTATTTAGGTGCATTGTATCCCAACGTGCGATTTCCTATCTATTAAGCGTCTCAAAACTAACAAGGTTGTTGGATGTGCAATTTAGCCAGGTTCTGTTTAGGTGGTTAGTTTAGCATTTTGGCAAATCATCCATACAACACTAGGTCAAAGCGCAAGGCAGTCATGACTAGAAAAGAATCGGACACATGAGTTGTTGACCTATCAAAGGAGATTGTGGAGTCAGAATCTGAACTGAAAGAGGAGGTCCAAAGGTTGAAACATCAAATGGCAAAAATGTATCAGGCTTGGATCAGGGGACATCCTCCACCTTCATTTCCTACTAACTATACAGAAAACCCTGCCTCCATCCCACCACTATCACAAGCCCAGATTCCCAGTACCATTGATCTTTCCACTCAACATGCACCAGGCTTTACCCCTTACCACAACTACCCTGGCACCTCGTCCCAAACTTTCCATGCTCCACCAACCAAAATAACCTCATACCTTGCTCCGACATATACTCCTGTTTTTGTAGCCCCTCCACAAGATACCCTCTACCGATCTTCTAGTGAACCCACGTTCAAAGCTCTAGATGCCCAATAGTATGCTCTAGAACCAACCTTCAAGATCCCGGATCCTTATTGTTACACCTCACACTTTGAGCCTCCCGTTGAAACCGAGAAACCATCTAAGAACGTGGAGCAAGATGAGATATTCAGGAAAGTGAAGAGTTTAGAGCAATCTTTGAGGAACATGTAAGGGATAGGAATCCAAGTAAGTGTGGCCTACAAATACTTGTGCTTGTTCCCTGACGTCCAACTGCCCGCCGGGTTCAAGATGCCCAAGTTTGACCTGTACGATGGACATGGAGATCCCGTGGCCCATTTGAGAGGCTTTTGTAATAAGATGAGAGGTGCCGGTGGGAAGGGCAAATTATTGATGTCATATTTCAGTTAGAGTCTGAGTGGGGCGGCTCTCGAATGGTACACTCACCAAGATGCTAGCAGGTGGTACATATGGGGCGATTTGGCTCAGGCGTTTGCTCGGCACTTTCAGTACAACATAGACATTGTTCCGGATAGCCTATCCCTGACTAAGGTAGAAAAGAAGCCCAGTGGAAGCTTTAGGGAATACGGGTTCAGATGGAGAGAGCAAGTTGTACGGGTCAATCCTCCGATGGAAGAAGACGAGATGGTCGAGTACTTTCTTCAAGCCCTAGAGCCTACTTACTTTGGCCATTTGATCTCAACCATAGATAAGACCTTCAATGATGTGGTAAAGATGGGAGGAATGGTGGAAGAGGGATTCAAGTCAAGCAAGATCATGAGCTACTCCTCCATAAAAGCAACCACACAGGCAATTCAAAGTGGCACAAGAAGCTTGTTAGGCAAAAAGAAGAAGGATGATGTCGCTATGATTGTCTCTGGACCATGGCGTGGCCCAGGGGGTTTGCCTCACCAGTATACTCAGCCTCGACCCCAACCCCAACCCCAAGCCTACACTCATGCTCCATATAATCCATCCCAATATTATTTCCCATCACAAGACCCTCAATACTCAGTCAGACCACCCCAATACCATGTTCACCATGCACAGTCATATGCTCAATCCCCCTTCTTACCCGCAATGGCGTGCTCCAACTCCACAAAATCCTTATCCACCCCCACAAACCTACTGAAACCTTATTGGTCCAAACTTTCGACCAAGGTCGGATTATAGGAGAGAAAGGCAACAGCGGAAAGAAACCTTCACCCTCTTGGAGAGTCCTATGCCAGTTTGTTTCAAAGGTTGAGGCAATTGGACGTGTTGAGGCCGATGGAGTCAAAGATACCAAATCCACCCCCAAAGAACCTTGATTATTCTCTAAGGTGCACATATTGTTTTGATTCCCCAAGGCACGACACAAAGAAGTGTTGGAATTTGAAGAGGGAAATCTAAGAGCTCATTGATACAAATAAAATTGTAGTCCAGAGTCCGGATGTGCCAAACATCAACCAAAATCCTTTGCCAGCCCATGCAGAGATACACATGATTAAAATAGTTCGTAAGGATGGGGAGCGTAAGAATTCTTCCAAGTCCGTCATGATGATTCGTGCTAGTGAAAGTAATTCGGTTAAGGCTCCATATTCTACAAAAGCAATGCCCTTGACAGTTGAAGCGATGACGGAGAAACTAAGCATGCTTAACGTGAAGCCACCTGTGTTGGTTGTGAAAAGGCCTCCGAATGATGTTGGAGCAAGTCAGGAAAAGTCGAAAGTGGTCGTGCCAAGGATCCCGAACAAGCCTGTCGTAGTCATGGAAGGAGCTCATATTACCCCTGTTGTTCTTAAGCCAGTGACCCAGTTGCCAATGGTTGATACAAAGGTTGTCCCGTGGAATTAAAAACAGGTGATAGTGACATATAAAGGGAAAGAAGTAGAGGAAGAAGTCAATGAAACTGGAGGACTGCCTCGTTCTGGGAGATATTTTACCCCAGAGGAATTGAGGAAAGCCAAGCCATTCATGGATAGCCAAATCCTAGTAAAGAAGCCGGTCACCGAAAAAGAGGCCGAAGAGTTCCTGAAAAAGATGAAAGTGCAAGACTATTCCATTATGGAGCAGTTAAGGAAAACACCAGCTCAGATCTCTCTTTTGTCTTTGCTGATACATTCAGATAAACATCGCAGAGCCCTGATGAAGATTTTGAATGAGGCACATTCCTGATAAGATCACGGTGAATCACTTGGAAAATATTGCTAACAAGATCTTCGAAGCAAACATGATCACTTTTTCAGATGATGAACTCCCTATGGAAGGTACAGAACACAACCGAGCTCTTTATCTCACGGTGAAGTGTGAGGATTCCATTGTCTCAAGGGTACTGGTGGATAACGGCTTTAGTGCAAATATTTGCCCCATATCCACTTTGTAAAAGTTGAAGATCAGCACTGAAAGAATCCACATGAACAATGTATGTGTTCGAGGCTTTGATGGAGGAGGAAAAGACTCTGTCGGTGATATAATGCTCGAATTGTCGATAGGGCCAGTTGAGTTTACTATGGAGTCCCAAGTGCTAGATGTGGCTATCTCCTACAACTTGTTGTTGGGCAAGCCCTGGATACATGCTGCTAAGGCGGTCCCGTCTGCTCTACATCAAATGGTAAAGTTCGAATGGGACGGGCAGGAAATAGTTATGCACGGTGATGAGAACTTATCTTCTTACAATGACAAAACTATTCCATTTATTGAAGCTGAATATGATAAAGAGCCTTGGTTCTACCAAACTTTCGAAACGGCGTCTGTTGAGAAGTTTCTTGAGGGAGAGCGCATTCCGGGTCCGAATCTGTCCGAAGCTATCATCCGCATCTGTAATGGTGGCAAATGAAATGTTGAAGAATGGTTTTGTGCCAGGTAAAAGTCTGGGTTTATCTTTACAGGGTATTGTACATCCAGTGTGTCCACGTGAAAAACTTGGTACATTTGGTTTGGGATTCACGCCCAGAGAGAAGGACGTGAAAAGGGCTAAAAATATGAAACAGAAAGTATGGTCACTCCCTAAGCCTGTTCCGCATATCTCCAAGTCTTTTGTCAAGCCAGGGGCTGCAAAACATCTAATATTATCAGTCCCGAAACCTGTGGTCGACGTTGATGAAGAGCTGATCAAGAGGTTCCAGAGTCTGTTTGATGAGGTCAATATGGTAGAAATTAGGGAAGGCTCCAGTAACGCAGATGTGCATCTCGTTGGGCCAAATGTGAAGCTTAGCAATTGGGAAGCTACTCCTCTCCCCATCCGAAAGGAGTTTTGGCAGTTTTCTTTGTTTTCCTTTCTGTTATCTGAATTATTTCAAGGTTGTAATCCAGATTTTTATTTTTCGCTTATTTTGATGTTCAAACCCTTCTATCCTTTTTATTTTCAATGAAATACAATTTTTCGTTTTTCATTATTCATGATAGCATTTCATTTTTGTTTTTCTTTTGTACAGTTCTTTTTATGTTGGTTTCAATGACATGACATGCATGAGAAATTTTCAGCCAAGTCTTAAAAGCCAATCTAATTCTGAAATAATAATCCAAGAGGTAGAGTGTGATGAAGAAGCAGAATATGATGAAAAAGCAACATTTGAGGAAATAAGTAAAGAAGTAAAACATTTTGAAGAAAAATCAAAACCTAATTTGAATGAAACTGAAGCAATCAATTTAGGAGATCAACATAATGTCAGGGAGACTAGGATAAGTGTGCATTTGGAATCACAAGTCAAGGAAGAAATAATCAAAACTCTGTTTGAGTACAAATATGTCTTTGCATGGTCGTATGACGATATGCCAGGCTTAAGTGCTGATCTGGTAGTTCATAAACTGCTAACTGATCCTACATTCCCTCTTATCAAGCAGAAGCTAAGAAAGTTCAAGACTGACACGAGTGTGAAGATTAAAGAAAAAATCATAAAGCAACTTGAGGCAAAGGTCATTTGGGTCACTCAATATCACACTTGGTTAGCTAATGTTGTGCCAGTACCAAAGAAGGATGGTAAGACCAGGGTATATGTTGATTATTGTGATCTTAACAAGTCAAGCCCAAAGGATGACTTTCCATTGACGAACATCCACATTCTGATTGATAATTATGCCAAGCATGAGATCAGGTCTTTTGTGGATTGCTACACGGGATATTATTAGATCCTGATGAACGAGGAGGATGCGGAAAAAACAGTGTTCATCACGCCATGAGGAACATATTTCTACCGGGTAATGCCATTTGGTTTGAAGAATGCTGGGGCAACTTACACGGGGCGATGACTACCATATTTTATGACATGATACACACAGAGACTGAGGTTTATGTAGATGATGTGATCATAATGTCAAAGAAGCAGTCCGACCATGTCAAGGACTTGAGAAAGTTTTTCCAAAGGCTTCGCAGGTACAACCTCAAGCTCAATCCGGCAAAATATGCATTTGGTGTCCCGTCCGGGAAACTATTGGGATTCATAGTCAGTCGACGCGGTATTGAGTTGGATCCGTCAAAGATCAAAGCCATCCAAGAATTACCACCGCCAAAGAATAAAACCGAGGTGATGAGCCTGCTCGGAAGGTTAAACTACATCAGCATGTTTATTGCTCAATTTACAACAACTTGTGAGCCCATCTTTAAGTTGCTGAAGAAGAATGCTGCAGTTAAGTGGACTGACGAGTGTCAGGAAGCATTTGATAAGATCAAGAGGTACCTGTCAAACCCACATGTGCTGGTCCCGCCGGAGCCTGGGAGACCTTTAATTCTATATTTGACAGTCCTGGATAATTCTTTTGGTTGTATGTTGGGTCAACACGACATCACGGGCAATAAGGAGCAAGCCATTTATTATCTAAGCAAGAAGTTCACTCCTTATGAGGTTAAGTATACTCTTCTTGAGAGGACATGTTATGCCCTAACTTGGGTGGCACAAAAGTTGAAGCATTATCTGTCGTCCTACACTATTTATCTCATTTCTCGCATGGATCCTCTAAAGTATATCTTTCAGAAGCCTATGCCCATAGGAAGACTTGCAAAGTGGCAGATTTTACTCACAGAGTTTGACATCATCTATGTGACTCGGACCGCGATGAAAGCCCAAGCCTTGGCCGATCACTTGGCCGAGAATCCGGTGGATGAAGAATATGAGCCACTGAAGACTTATTTTCCTGATGAAGAAGTGATGTATGTTGACGAGGTTGATCATAATGAAAAGCCAGGTTGGAAACTCTTCTTTGATGGAGCTGCTAACATGAAAGGTGTCGGAATAAGAGCTGTACTCATTTCTGAAATAGGGCGTCACTACCCCGTGACGACCCAGCTTTATTTTTATTGCACCATCAACATGTCCGAGTACGAAGCATGCATTCTGGGTTTGAGGTTAGCTGTAGATATGGGAGTCCAGGAGATACTGGTTCTGGGAGATTCAAATTTGCTGGTTCACCAGATTCCGGGATAATGGGAGACTCGGGATTTGAAGCTCATACCGTATCGACAGTGTCTGCATGATCTTTGTCAACGATTCAGGTCAGTAGAATTCAGGCATATTCCCATGATTCATAATGAGATTGCCGACGTCTTGGCTACTCTGGCGTCAATGTTACACCATCCGGATAAGACTTATGTCGACCCTTTGCATATCCAAGTCCGTGATCAGCATGCCTATTACAATGTGGTTGAAGAGGAACTTGATGGTGAACCTTGGTTCCATGATATCAAGGAATACATCAAGTCGGGGGTATATCCGGTACATGCCACAGGTGATTAAAAGAGAACCATTCGACGTCTGGCTAGTGGATATTTCTTAAGTGGGGGAATCGTGTACAAGAGGACTCCAGATCTAGGACTACTAAGGTGCATAGATGCTAAACAAGCTTCGACCATCATGGCCGAAGTGCGTTCCGGAGTCTGCGGGCCGCATATGAATGGGTATGTCTTGGCAAAGAAGATACTTCGAGTAGGTTATTATTGGATCACCATGGAACGAGATTGCATCAGCTTTGTTCGCAAATGCCATCAATGCCAGGTGCACGGTGATTTGATTCATTCCCTGCCATATGAGTTGCACGCAATGTCTACACCTTGAACCTTTGTTGCTTGGGGCATGGATGTCATTGGACCAATTGAGCCGGCAACGTCAAACATGCATAGGTTTATTCTGGTGGCCATTGATTACTTTACCAAGTGAGTCGAAGTTGTAACTTTCAAGTCCGTGACCAAGAAGGTAGTGGTAGATTTTGTTCATTCAAATATCATTTGTCGGTTCGAAATTCCCAAGGTAATCATCACAGACAATGCTGCTAATCTCAATAATCATTTGATGAAAGAGGTATGCCAACAGTTCAAGATCATGCATCGAAACTCCACTCCGTATCATCCTAAGGCAAACGGAGCTATTGAGGCTGCTAACAAGAACATAAAGAAGATACTTCGTAAGATGGTGCAAGGTTCCAGGCAATGTCATAAAAAGTTACCTTTTGATTTACTAGGTTATCGCACTTCAGTAGGTGCAACTCCTTATTTGCTAGTATATGGAACTGAGGTAGTTATGCCTGCGGAAGTTGAGATTCCATCCCTTCGGATCGTTGTGGAAGCTGAAATTGATTATGGTGAGTGGGTCAAAACCCGGCTAGAGCAGTTGAGTTTGATTGATGAGAAAAGATTGGCAGCAGTATGTCATGATCAATTGTATTAGAAAAGAATGGCGAGAGCATACAACAAGAAGGTGCATCCCTGAAAATTTGAAGTGGGCAGCTGGTATTGAAATATATCCTTCCACATCAGGCTGAAGCTAAAGGCAAGTTCACCCCAAACTAGGAAGGGTCGTTCGTTGTGGCAAAAGTGTTACCTAATTGTGCTTTATATTTAACAGATATAGAAGGCAAATGTGTATATATGACTATCAATTCTGATGCAGTCAAGAGATATTATGTATGATTTTTTTGCTTATCTTCAATTACATTTTGTACTTGGCATGCTCAAAGTTGGAATGACAAAGACATTTTATTCTGCTACCCCAAACACTTTTACCCTTTGTTACCCCTTTTGAGACTTATTTATTTTCTTTCATACCCCTCTTTTGGAATCAGAAGTAGAGTTAGAAAATAGAAAGAAAGAAAAGAAAAAAAAGAAAAGAAAAAAGAAAGGAAAGAAGAAAAAAAGAAGAAAAAGGAAAAGAAAGAAAAAGAAGAAAAATAAAAAAAGAGAAAAAAGCAACAAAAACAAAATAACTTTTAGTTTGAACTACGTTCGACCTGATTCCTTTTAAGGATACGAAGGCAACCTTACTATGAGGTTCGGTCCCATCAAAATAAAAACCCAAAATTCCCAAGACTCAAAGAAAATGGGGCAGAAGTTTTAGTTTTGCAAAAGATCTGATTCCAAAAGTTATAATTTTGAACCGTTTCATCTTAAATTATCTTGAGCCTTCATGCCACCCTTTCTTTCTGACCCTATCCAAAAGCCTACAATACGGTCCAAAGAAAGGCCTTCCGATCAATCTTTGAGGATACCATGTCAAGCAAGATAGTGGTATGATTTACATCATGGGTAACACTTTGATCATGGGCACAAGGAAAAATGAACAAAATGAGAGAGTCTTATTGGTGAAAACCCTCGCGGGCACCGTAAGGCGATGGTGAGCTGAGAGAAAATTTAAAATGAGAGAGTCTTATTGGTGAAAATACTTGCAAGCACGGTAAGGCAACCGTGAGTTGAGAGATGAACAAATGAGAGAGATTTGTTAGTGAAAACCCTTCGGGGCACTACAAGTCGAATGAGGTTTGTGACTTTACAGAGAAATTAGATCATTGAAAGCCTGGTTTTTGAATTATGGAGACATGACATGAACTGAAAGTGTGATTGGTTGGACGGATTTAGGCTGATCAATCTGAAATGCATGTCATGATCATTGGAGCCGGTTGCTTCACTCAGATAAGTCTCTTTTCCTCTCATCCGAATAGACATCTTCATTCATACCTTTCTTTTGTTTCTTTGCCAAAAATCTCTTCACTTTGTTCTTTTGGTTCTATTTATTTTTGTTTCTTTCAAGTAAGTTTTGTTAAAGCAAGCAAGAAAGGACTTTAAAGCCTACTACCGACTTCTTGATTGTATAAGGCAAAGTTTGGCTGAGCACATCATAAATAAAATGATTCAAAAGGAGCAATATGGTGATAACTGAAATTCAAGTGATCAAGTGAATCTTGAATTTTGAGAAAATACAAAGGCTCAACAATTGTCAGCATGAAAACGCAATGCAACAAGTGAGTGTAAGGGATTCGGGTCATCCAAAGGTTTTTGTGGTCAAGGTTCGATCAGAAGGTCAAAAATTCTTTATCAGTCCGAAGCAACTAATCAAAATGAAGCATGGCAGCAGCAGAAGCGGACTCCTTCAGCAACGATGCCACAAACTAACCACCATATATTCAAACTCACAAAATTTCCTTTGATTGAAACAAGGGCAGGAAAATTTGGTCATTCGCGAGGATCCCCCATGAGGAAAGCATAGTTCAGAAAATTTATTTTGTTTTGTCTATTTTGTTGTGATTGCAGGCACCCACCTGGAGAACGAGAGAATTCATTTAAAATTCAAATCAGTAGCAGGCGCCCACTTGGAGAATGAGGGAATCTATTTCAAGTTCAAGTCAGTAGCATGCGCCCACCTGGAGAACGAGAGAATTCATTTCAGAGTTATTTCAATTTTCAAGTTAATAGCAGGCGCCCGCCTGGAGAACGAGAGAATTCTTTTCAGAGTTATTTCAAATTTCAAATCAATAGCAGACGCCCACATGGAGAACGAAGGAATTCCTTTCAGAGTTATTTCAAATTTCAAGTCAGTAGCAGGCGCCCACCTGGAGAATGAGGGAATTCATTTCAAGTTCAAGTCAGTTGCAGGTGCCCACCTGGAGAACGAGGGTATTCATTTCAGAATTCATTGCAAGTTCAAGTCAGTAGCAGGCGCCCACCTGGAGAATGAGGGAATTCATTTCAAGTTCAAGTCAGTTGCAGGTGCCCACCTGGAGAACGAGGGTATTCATTTCAGAATTCATTGCAAGTTCAAGTCAGTAGCAGGCGCCCACCTGGAGAATGAGGGAATTCATTTCAAGTTCAAGTCAGTTGCAGGTGCCCACCTGGAGAACGAGGGTATTCATTTCAGAATTCATTGCAAGTTCAAGTCAGTAGCAGGCGCCCACCTGGAGAATGAGGGAATTCATTTCAAGTTCAAGTCAGTTGCAGGTGCCCACCTGGAGAACGAGGGTATTCATTTCAGAATTCATTGCAAGTTCAAGTCAGTAGCAGGCGCCCACCTGGAGAATGAGGGAATTCATTTCAAGTTCAAGTCAGTTGCAGGTGCCCACCTGGAGAACGAGGGTATTCATTTCAGAATTCATTGCAAGTTCAAGTCAGTAGCAGGCGCCCACCTGGAGAATGAGGGAATTCATTTCAAGTTCAAGTCAGTTGCAGGTGCCCACCTGGAGAACGAGGGTATTCATTTCAGAATTCATTGCAAGTTCAAGTCAGTAGCAGGCGCCCACCTGGAGAATGAGGGAATTCATTTCAAGTTCAAGTCAGTTGCAGGTGCCCACCTGGAGAACGAGGGTATTCATTTCAGAATTCATTGCAAGTTCAAGTCAGTAGCAGGCGCCCACCTGGAGAATGAGGGAATTCATTTCAAGTTCAAGTCAGTGGCAGGCACCCACCTGGAGAACGAGGGCAGCCATTTCAGAATTCATTTTAAGTTTCAAGTCAGTACCCGGAGAACGAGGGAAGTCATTTCAGAATTCACTTCAAGTTTGAAGTCAGTAGCAGGAGCCCGCCTGAAGAATATGGTGAATTCGAGTTAGAAGTAGCAGAAGCTCGCCTCAAGAATGCGAGTCGATAGTTCGAGAGGCACAATAGGACTGTAGAAGATTCAAGATCAAGTTTCAGAAGACTTATAGATAGGAATCTTGTAATTCATCGCTGATAGACTTGTTTAGTTTCTTTTTTATTTTTTATTTTTGGTGTAATAAGGGGTTCAGCACGCAGTAACAGCAGTGAAGCCATAACTTTTCGATAGTCCCAGCTACCAAAGTTTCCAGAACTACACTAACCTGATTCCTTTATAGCCAAGGATATGTAGGAAACCTTTGAAGCAAGGGTCGGTCTCTTTCAAAAACGCTTCCCATGGAGTATCCAACGGGCAAAAATTATTTGTAATTGCTCACTTTATCTTTGCCCGAAAATTCTTCATGTTTCCGAACAAAGAGGGGCAGCTGTGAGCACATAAGTTTTTTCCTACGGAAAATACTCCTCTAAAATCCACAAAAATAGATTTTTTCCCTAATTGTTTTAATTTTTCATAGAATTTCTAGGAATTTCCTGTTAATTGTTGTTTGCATTTAGTTGCATATTTAATGTCTTAAAATCATAAGAAAATACCAAAAAATATCTAAAATCTTCATTGCATAGCATTTTAGGTTTTATTTGCATTTTTAGTATTTAATTATATTTATTAGTTGCATTATTAAATGAAAAAGCACAAAAATACCATAGTTATTTTACATTTTAGCTTTTAGTATTAGTAATTTCCTTTCATTAGTTATAAGTTAGTTAATTATTTAAATATCAGAAATAGTAAGTAGATTAATTTTGCAAATTAGATTTAAGTTAGGATTTTAATTATTTTTGTTTAGAATTTAAAACCAAAAGAAAAAAAAAAAGAAAAGCAAAGAAGTAGGCTATTTGTTCCAGCTTAGGTCGGGGCCCAAATTTAATTTTTACCTTAGATCTGTGTTGAGCCCAAGCCATACCAGCCCATTCCCCTTCAGACGCCTAAACAACGTCGTTTCTGAGCCTACTAATTTCAGCCTTTGGATCAAGTATGATCCAATGGCTGGGAACTAACCCCCAAACCTCTAAAAAGTGTCTGAACACCCCCCAACCCCCCAAATCCTTTCGTTCTCACCTCTATTATCTCCCATTCCAAACTCTAGCCGTCCTAAATCCCCAAACCTCTTTGACCGGCGGCGACCACTACAAACAACCCCAAAATTCCACCCCACAATCTTCAACTCCTCCTCAATCCAAACCCCTTACTATTTTCTCCGAAATCTTCACCAAAATCAACAAATTACAGATCTAAAATTCCAAAAAATTGAGTTTTGTTACTCTCTGATTCTTCATGATTTGCCATGCGTTTTGGCTCGAAACTCACGTGAATCGATTGCTCTTAATGAGAGCAATCGAATTACATTAGCTTCGATTCATTTCGAAGCCACAGAATCCGTTCGAGTTTTGTTGGTCGGCCCGTTTTTCTTCCAAATCGTTTTCAGTCATGTAGTGCCTGCACGTATAACTCTCATCATGTTTCTCTTTAGTTTCAGTTTGTTTCCTTATATTCACCTCCTTTTACCTTATCTCTGTCAAAAATAGAAATAATTGTTAGTAATTAATCCATTTTATTATTAATTAGCTTCCTAATCTCAACACTGTAGGACTTCTTATAAAGTTTAATTGTGTCGGTAATGAATATGTATGTTTGTTAGGTCACAGAATGTATGTTCGATAATTCACTCTTTTAGGCTGAGTTTTTTCTTTCTTTCTTGATCTTGTTAATTGTTGTCTTTTGATTATGTTCTCTTTAGGATTAGATTAATGCTTAATAATAAAAGCCATTCGATATAGGCTTAGAGTATTGATGATTGACAATTAATAGGACATTTAGAGGGCACTTTAGGAATTAAATCTGAAGGAATATTATATGTAGCTGCTTGAGAAGGTTCTAGAGATAGGGTGAGGGAGTAAAATGCAATAAAACAAAAAAATTAGGTCAAGTTTGAGGTAAAAGAGTTGATTTTTAGAAGCTAAAGGTTTAAAAAAAATAAGAAAAATATCTAAAAGGGAAATGTGTCAATTTCAGTTTCAAAAAGATGCTATTTTCCTAAATTTTAGGAAGGGCTGACATATTCCTTTCTAGAATCTCCCTCATTTCTATTTGAATGCACTCATATACTCTATATAATAGAGGGGTTCTCTACAGAAAATAACACGGAAAAAACCCTCAAAAATCCAAAATTCTTTCTCACTTTGACACTGATTTTCTATATTGATTTTTTCTAAAACAAAGCTGGAAGTTCAGCTCGGAGATTTCGAGCAGTATTCAAATTTATGAAAACTTTTTGTTTAACTTAAAGTCCGTTGCTGTTCAATGCTGGTTGGGTTTTCATCTTTCATTTTTGCTTTGTCAAGTTCATTGGTTTTGCTACTAGGTTTGTAGGACTTCTTCCTTGTGACAATCTGTTGGATATGAAATTGGTGAATGAAATGTTGACTTCATGACTATGTCTAAGCATATGTGTTCATTGTGTTATAACTATTGTATCCATCTATCCTTGCTGATATAGTTGTGTGCTTAAGCCAAAATCTAGACTGGAATCCTCTTTTCCTTTGAGAAAATTCCATTTGCTGATCCTGTGTTTAATCGACTGTTAATTAGCCGTGCTTTAAGTGTAACTTGAGAACTAAAATGGTGTCACTTAACTTGGAATTCCTTTAGTGTTGTTTCTGTTAAGTTATTGCCTGATTATGGCCTGCAAAGTATATGTGACATACTTTACCATAATAAATCCTATAACTCAGGGACTTTACAATTAATCTTAAACTTAGTAATTAATCAACTCTTGAACATTCGTAGTTGCTTTAGGCACGTTATTAAATGAATTGTCGCAGTTATGGGTATGGTTTTCGTGGTATAATTATGACACGTAATCCCAAACTCAAGTGCGCGTTCGCGCGGCTTGACCCTACAACTTCAAATAAATTAACAATAAGCATGTTGTAAATCGCGGGTACGTTTTATGTGGCGCGATTTACAATGTATACAAAACGACAAGTGTACGAACAATAACTTGTTTAAAACAAATTCCATAATTACTTAAAACATACAATTAAAAGCGGTAAAGGGTAAAAATACACATAGGTTTTAAAATGCGTAATAATCAGGTAATAAGCCGAGTATAATTGGTAAAGCGACCGTGTCAAAATCATGAAATTCGAGAGTGTCTCGTACCTTTTCTCGGGTTAATAGAATTCCTTACCCGATTTTATGTATTTCGCTGACTTTCAAACTTTTTCTTGAATTGAGATTCTAAAATAAACCCGCGACTTGAAACACCATAAATAAATTATTCCAAGTGACGACTCTTAAAAAATAAATAAAATCAACCCATTTTCAATAATTCCACTTAAATTGAAAAAAATCCTTCCTTTCCACAATCACCCAGAAAAAAGAGGTGTGACTGATATTTTTAAAATAAAAAATTGTATAATGATCATTTCCCCTTTTTCCTTTTTATTAAATTGAGGTTTAGTCGAGGCGTACAAAAATATGCATAGGTCAAACCACAATAATAACAGAATGAGAATAATATAAATTGTGATTTATAACATTAGTTGATGGTCGTTTATGTTAAATAGCATTAATGAAATTAAAGCTTATTATAAATTTTATTCTTCTCCACTTTAATTCTTCCGCGTATCTTTTTAGATTGTCTAGTCATCAATTTCTAAAAAGATTACTTACTAACAAATTATTCTTCTCTAGTCTATAAATTTTAACGGTACAGAAATTTTTTTAAATTTTATCACAAGTTGAAATTGAGTAACGAATTCATAGTTTGAACTTCACGACAATGGCTTGAAGTTTGAACTGTAAGAACTGAACTCCAAGATAGCTTAAGTTCAAACTGTAATAACACATGGTGTGTTTGGTACGAAATAAAATATTTTTCAAAAAATATTTTTAATTATTTCATGTTTGGTTGGCTTAAATACTTTTTGAAAATATTTTACTCGTGAACTCATTTCTTTTTAATTGGAGGAAAATATTTTTCCTATCCAAAGAAAGGAAAAACATTTTTCAAAACTCTTTTTCAACCTTCTACACCCTATTCCCCATACCCACCACCCATCGACCCACCCCATCTATCCCACCCCC
>AWOL01S0098417.1:0-14867 GCA_000715115.1 Nicotiana otophora
TTGTTAGGGAAAAATATTAAAAGATGAAAATCTCATATGCTTAATTTTCTGTTTAAATTAATTGTTAAAAAAAATTATTTATCCTCTCGAATTGATCTTACTAGTAATAAATAAACTTTAAGGAATAACATTAACGTTTACCAATTTCAATACTAAATACCCCATAATCATCCCAGAACCCGGTATCACAAGTGCACGAGCATTTACTAGGGAGTAAACATTAAAATACAGTATCTGTCCATAACCCGATTCGAAGATACGCCCAAGTCCGAAAACATCATACGAACCTATTGGAACCGTCAAATCCCGATTCTGAGGTCGTTTTCTCAAAATGTTGACCGAAGTCAAGCTTGGAATTTGAAGGCCAATTTAACAAACCAAGTGTTCCGATTTAAACCCAAACACTTTCAATTTCTGAACCAACCATTCCCGCAAGTTATAACTTAATAAAAGCACATACGAAGAATCTATTTTAGGGGAATGAGGTTCTACAGTCAAAACGTCTGGTTGGGTCGTTATAGATTTGGACGGGATTTTGAGAGAATTTTAGAGACATCGATTGGGTAATGATTCTATACTTTATTTTGGTTATATCCCACTAATCTATCATTAATTGCATCATATAATTTCAAATTTGGGTTGCAAATATGGGAAAAATGGGAAGAAGTTCTTCTACTAAGATTTTGGGTTTTGATTGGGATTTTGACATCGGATTTGGATAATTTTGGTACGAATGAACTTGTGAGTGAATGAGTGTTCGTATTTTGTGACTTTTATCCGATTTCGAGACATGGGCCCTAGTCAACTTTTCAGGACGATTTTCTAATTTCTTGCTTAAGTCTTGATTTTATTAATTAGATTAGTTTCTTATAGTTATATTTATGGTATGTAATTGCTTTTGGCTAGATTTGGGCCATTCGGAGTCAGATATTTGTAATGACCCAACCGGTCATTTTAACTTTAAGAATCATATTTCCCTAAATAAAATATTTTGAATGTGCTTTTAATAATTTATGACTTGCGGGGATGGTTGGCTCAGAATTTGGAAGTGATCGGGTTGAAATCGGAACAATTGATTCCTTAGTTTGACTTTAAAATGTTAAGTTTGACTTTGGTCGACATTTTGAGAAAACGACCCCAGAATCAGGCTTTGACGGTTCCAATAGCTCCGTATGGTGA
Source organism: Nicotiana otophora (assembly GCA_000715115.1). Taxonomy (NCBI): domain Eukaryota; kingdom Viridiplantae; phylum Streptophyta; class Magnoliopsida; order Solanales; family Solanaceae; genus Nicotiana; species Nicotiana otophora. The sequence continues at coordinate 1,180 of AWOL01S0098417.1, forward strand.
TTTTGTACTTAGGATCATGTTCAAAATTTTATTTGGAAGCTCGTAGTTAAATTAGGCTTGAAATGGCTAAAGTAGGAATTTAAGTTTAAAAATTTGATCGAGGAGTTGACTTTTTGATACCGGAGTCGGAACTCAGTTCTGAAAATTTCATAGCTCTGTTATGTCATTTATGACTTGTGTGAAGAATTTGAGGTCAATCTGGCTTGATTTGATAGGTTACGGTACCGAATGTAGAAGTTGGAAATTTGAAGTTTCATTAAGCTTGAATTGGAGTATGATTTATGGTTTTAGTATTGTTTGATGTGATTTTATGTTTCGACTAAGTTTGTATGATGTTTTAGGATTTGTTGGTATATTTGGTTGAGGTCCCGAGGGACTCGGGTGAGTTTCGGACTGCTAACAGATCATTTTTGGCTTTTGGGAGATTGCTGATAGCTGCTGATATTTTCTTCTGACTTCTTTATACGCGATCGCACAAGTCCGTCTGCAGTCACGTAGGGTAATTTGGGCAGAGGTGAATTTTTTCTATGTGATCGCGTGAATTAGGTTGCGATCGCGTAGGCTTAATTGGGCAGCTGGAAATTTGTTCTATGCGATAGCGTGGGAACGTCCGCGATCGCGTAGGTTTGAGCGACTGGACAATGTGAACGTGTGACTAAGGCCGCGTTCGCGAAGAGGAACGGAAGGAGGAGCTAGGCCACGCGCGCCTAATGCTTCACGATCACGTGAGAAGGTTCGCGATCTCGTAGGTTGCAGAATCAGTGCTTCGCGATCGTATAGGACTTTCTGCGATCGCGTAGAGTTAAATTTGGGCAGTGTTGAAATTGTGCATTGCGATCGCGTGAGGAAGTTCGCGATCGCGTGGAAGAAATCACTGGACATAGAGTTTAAGTTCTGAAAATAGGACTTCGTCCCATTTTCCAAATTTACCTATTTGGAGCTCGGATGGAGGCGATTTTTGGGATATTTTTAAAGAAAGAATAATGGGGTAAGTGTTCTTAACTCAATATTGGTTAAATTACCCAAATCCATCACTGTTTTTATCATTTAATTGGTGAATTAAGTTGGAAAAGTTTGAAAAACCTCTTGGTTAGATTTGTGAATTTGAGGGGCAAATTATTATTGTAATTTAGTAATTTTGGTATGGGTAGAATCGTAGTTGAATGAGCATTCATCTTTCGTAACTTTCGCCGGATCACACTGCACGTCCCTCGACAGTGTACACGACACTCTGGATCAGGCCGTACGACCTCGGAAGAAATCGTGCCTAATAATAATAATAATTACACGATACCTTGATATTTTAATGGCAGTTTGTGAATTTAATTAATAGATTGGAAATTATTGCATTTGAAGGAATATAATTATTTCTGCTGGTTAAATAAAATTTTTGTTAATTCTGTGAATCATGTTGATTTAAACGTTTCTATTTTAATTTATCTATTATTATTGACCCTTAGTGAGTGTCAAAGTTGACCATCTCGTCTCTACCTATTCGAGATTAGACTTGATACATATTGGGTACACGGTTTTTATGTACTCATGTTATACTTGCTGCACTTTTTGTGCAGGACCTGATACAGGTGCTATCATTGGACCTATCAGTGTGCACCCGCATTATCCAGAGGCTTAGTGGTGAGCTTCCTTCTGAGCCGTTCTACAGCAACTAGTGCCTCTTCTGGAAATTGTATTCTGTCTATTTCATTTCAGACAGTCTTTATAATTTTTGTATAATCTATTAGATACTCATACACTTATGACACCATGTCTTGGCACACACACTAGTAGAATGTTTGGATTTAAATCCTGTTCTTGGTTATTTTAATTTACTAAATCTTTTCGTATTATCTAAATTCTTGCAAGTAAGAAGAGTTTAATTACTTGGTTAATTTTAAAGAATTGAATATGGGTTTAAATTACTAGTTGGCTTGCCTAGCTGTAGTGTTAGGCGCCATCACGACCTATAGGTAAAAATGGGCCGTGAAAACTTGGTATCATAGCACTAGGTTCACGTTGGTTTCACAAGTTTTGAGCAAGCCTAATAGAGTCTTGCGAATCGGTACGAAGACGTCTGTATTTATCTTCGAGATGTTATAGGGTGTTAGGAAACTACCTTTCTTTATCTTCCATCGTGAAATTGATGTAGTACTAAATATCTTTCGTTTATTCCCTCACAGATGGCGAGAACGCGCTCTAATGAGCTTCCAAACCAGGGAAGAGCTACTCCCCCAGTTGCTAGAGGCTGAGGCAGAGGCCGAGGGAGGGCTCCAGCCCGTGGTAGGGGACGAGGATGTCCTAGGACTGTTCCAGTTATACTTCCAGTGGGTCTAGAAGAGAATCCCATTGTTGAGGAACAAGGTGAGGTGCCTGTGGCAGAGCCAGCTCCGGTGGATTTCACATCTGCACCGGGATTCCAGGATGACATGGATTGTATGCTGCCGTTCATGGACACTATGACTCAGGCCGGTTTATTTCTGGCAGACCCAACCATATCTCAGGCGGGCGGGGGAGCACAGACCCCTACCGCACAGGCTTATGGGCAGGCAGCTTCTCTGCCAGTGGCAGTAGCTATACCTGAGCACAGGCCAGCTGCAGCCGCTGATCCGCAATAACTATTGGACAGATAGACTAGACTACATCCTCCTGTCTTTAGGGGTGAGCGACATGAGGATCCCCAGGATTTCATTGATCAGTGTAGGGATAGATTGTACAACATGAGGATATTGGAGTCTCATGGAGTTGACTTTGCTACTTTTCATCTAGAGGGTAGAGCCCGTAGATGGTGGAAGTCTTATCTTCTTGGCAGACCAGCATATTCTCCTCCCATGACTTGGATAGGTTCACCCGTATCTTCCTGGACAGGTATATTCCACCCTCCCAGAGGGAAGAGTTACGGTTTTAGTTTGAGCAGCTCCAGTAGGGTCAGATGTCAGTGATCGATTATGAGGCGAGGTTCTCTGAGTTATCTCACTATGCATTTATGATACTCCCTACTGAGGCGGAGAAAGTGCGGAGGTTTGTTGAGGGTTTACCTACTGGCATTCAGGCCACTAAGGCCCGATAGGTTGAGATGGGTACTTCTTATGAGCTAATAGTGGAGATATCCCGGAGGATTTAGGGTGTGCGTCAGCGGAGCCGAGAGCAGATTATGAGAGATTAGTGGTTTAGATATTCTGGAGAGTTCAGAGGTGCTTCGTCTTGGGGTAGAGGTCAGTTCGTTAGAGGGCAGTCCAGCAGGCCCCCATATCCAGCACCACCGCCTCCTCGGTGTGCTCCAGTGAGACCTTATTTCAGTGCTATACCAGAGAGTTCTTATCGGCCACCAGCTATTCAGGGTTCTTCCAGTGGGTATTCAAGTCATCAGGGACAGATTCTTAGTCAGCAGCCTATTGTACCGAAGAGTTGTTATGAGTGCGGGGATCCCAGTCACATACGGAGATTCTGCCCCCGGCTTCGGGATAGACCGGTGCAGTAGGGTCAGCAGCCTATGATTATTGCACCAGTTGCTCCACCAGTAGTCCGACCACCAAGAGGTGGAGGACAGGTGGGTAGGGGCCGCCCTAGAGGTGGAGGTCAGCCAGGCGGAGGCCAGCCAGTTGACGTTCCAGCTCGGTTCTATGCTTTTCCGGCCAGACCAAATGCAGAGGCCTCAGATGCCGTGATTACATGTATTATTTCTGTTTGCGACAAAGATGCCTTTGTATTATTTGATCCAGGATCTACATATTCCTATATGTCTTCTCTATTTGCTCATTTCCTAGGTGTTTCTCGTGAGTTCTTGAGTACTCCTGTTTATGTGTCCACTCCTGTGGGTGATTCTGTTGTTGTGAATCGGATCTACCGGTCCTATATTATTACATTTTGTGGTTATGAAACTAGAGCAGATCTCTTATTGCTTGAAATGACCAATTTTGAAATTATCCTAGGCATAGACTGGTTATCTCTATATCATGCCATCCTAGATTGCCATGCCAAGACTGTTACCTTGGCTATTCCAGAATTTCCTAGGTTTGAGTGGAAGGGTTTGTCTGTTAGTGCATCTAATCGGGTTATTTCTTTTATGAAGGCTCAACACATGGTTGAGAAGGGTTGTTTAGCTTATCTAGCCTACGTTCGGGATACTACTGCAGAGAATACGACTATTGATTTAGTGCTTGTAGTTTGGGAGTTCTCTGATGTATTTTCTTCAGATCTTCCAGGCATGCCACCTGATCGTGATATTGATTTCTCTATTGATTTGGCTCCAGATACCCACCCTATATCTATCCCACCGTATCAAAAGAATTGAAAGAATTGAAAAAACAGCTTGAGGAGCTACTAGCCAAAGGGTTCGTCGGACCGAGTATATCGCCTTGGGGTGCACTGGTGTTATTTGTGAAGAAGAAGGATGGAACGATGCGAATGTGTATTGATTATCGCCAATTGAACAAAGTCATTATTAAGAAAACGTACTCGTTGCCACGTATTGATTACCTATTTGACCAGTTGCAGGGTGCTAGGGTGTTCTCTAAGATCGACTTGAGGTCGGGGTACCATCAGTTGAAGATTCAGATGTTCCGAAGATTGCTTTCTGAACTAGATATGGTCATTAGGATTTTTTGGTGATGTCATTTGATTTGACTAACGCCCCGGCAACATTTATGGATTTCATGAACAGGGTATTCAGGTCATATATTGATTCATTTGTCATTGTCTTCATTGATGATATTTTGATTTACTCGCGCAATAAGGAAGAGCACGAGCAACATATGAGAGTGGTGCTTCAGACGTTGCAGGAAAAAAAGCTATATGCTAAGTTCTCCAAATATGAGTTCTGGCTAGAGTCTGTAGCATTTTTGGGGCATATTGTATTGGGTGAGGGTATTAAGGTTGATCACAAAAAGATGGAGGCAGTTCAGAATTGGCATCGTCCCACTTTGGCGACTAAGATCAGACATTTTTTGGGTTTAACAGGTTATTATCGTCGATTCGTGGAGGGTCTTTCATCTATTGCAGCACCTTTGACCAAATTAACCCAGAAGGGTGCTCCGTTCTGATGGTCCGATGATTGTGAGGTGAGCTTTCAGAAGCTCAAGACAACATTGACTACAACACCAGTGCTAGTGTTGCCTTCTGGTTCGGGGATGTAAAATGGTATTGTGACGCTTCATGTGTTGGCTTGGGTTGTCTATTGATGCAGGAAGGGCAAGTTATTGCATATTCTCCACGTCAGCTGAAGCCCCACGAGAAGAATTATCCAGTGCATGATTTGGAGTTAGCTGCGATTGTTCACGGTCTTAAGATTTGGAGGCATTACCTTTATGGTGATTATCGCAGTTTGCAGCATTTGTTCAAGCAGAGGGACCTAAATTTGAGGCAACACAGATGGCCAGAGTTACTGAAAGATTATGATATCACTATCCTGTATCATCCGGGCAAAGCAAATTTAGTTGCAGACGCCTTAAGTAGAAAGGTGGAGAGTATGGGTAGTTTGGCTTTTTTTTTTTGTAGCAGAAGAGAGGCCATTAGCTTTGGATATTCAATCCTTGGCTAACCGACTTGTGAGATTGGACATTTCAGAGCCCAGTCGAGTTCTTGCATGTGTTGTAACTCAGTCTTTACTATTTGAACAGATCAAAGCTCGCCAGTATGATGATCCACACTTATTGGTTCTTCGAGAAACAGTACTACGAGGTGGTGCCAAGGAGGTTACTATATGAAGAGATGGTCTTCTATGACTCCAGGATCGTCTATATGTTCCTAATGTGGATGGACTGAGGAAAAAGATACTAGAAGAGGCACATAATTCTCGATATTCTATTCATCCAGGTGCTACAAAGATGTATTGTGACTTGAGGAAGCATTATTGATGGCGACGAATGAAAACGAACTTATTTGAGTAAGTAGCTAGGTGTCTAAATTTCCAGCAAGTTAAATATGAACACTAGAGGCCAGGCGGCCTACTTCAGCAGATGACTATACCAGAGAGGAAATGGGAACGCATCACTATAGACTTTGTAGTTGGATTGCTGTGGACTTTGCGGAAGTTTTATGCAGTTTGGGTCATTGTCGACTGTTTGACCCAGTCGGCACACTTTATTCCTGTTGTGACTATGTATACTTCAGAGAGGTTGGCCCAGATATATATTCAGGAGATAGTTCGGTTGCACGGTGTGCCAATTTCTATCGTATCAGATATAGGCCCTCAGTTTACTTCACATTTCTGGAGAGCAGTACAGAGTGAATTGGGGACCTATATAGAGCTCAGCACAGCCTTTCATCCGCAGACTAACGGGAAGTCAGAGCAGACAATTCAAGTTTTGGAGGATATGCTCAGGGCATGTGTGATTGACTTTGGAGGTCAGTGGGATCGTTTCTTGCCTTTGGTCGAGTTTGCTTATAATAACAGTTACCAATCCAGCATCGAGATGGCTCCATTTGAGGCTTTATATGGTCGGTTATGTCCTTCGCCCATCGGATGGTTTGAGCCCGGTGAGTCTAAGTTATATGGTACTGACTTGGTGAAGGATGCCTTGGAAAAGGTAAAATTGATTCAGGAGCGACTTTGTACAGCGCAGTCCAGACAGAAGAGTTATGCAGATCAGAAAGCGCGTGATTTATCATTTATGGTGGGTGAAATGGTTTTCTTGAAGGTTTCGCCGATGAAGGTAATCATGAGATTTGGGAAAAAAGGCAATTGAACCCAAGGCTTATAGGCCCATTTGAGGTGTTGAGACGAGTTGGGGAGGTTGCTTATGAGCTTGCTTTGCCTCCCAGTCTATCGGGAGTACATCCGATTTTCCATGTATCTATACTCCGGAAGTATCATGCCGACCTGTCACATGTGTTAGACTTCAGCACAATTCAGCTAGATAATAGCTTGGGTTATGAAGAGGAGCCAGTTGCCACTGTTGATAAACAGGTTCGCCAGTTGAGGTCCAAGAGGATTTCTGCAGTAAAGGTCCAGTGGAGGGGCCAACCAGTCTAGGAAGCGACTTGGGAGGCCGAGGAAAACATGCGGAGAAGATATCCACACGTATTCGGTACTCCAGGTACAATTCTAAACTCGTTCGAGGACGAATGTTTGTTTAAGAGGTGGAGAATGTAATGACTCAACCGGTCATTTTGACTTTTAGAACCATGTTCCCCTAAATAAAACTTCCCGAATGTTCTTTTAATAATTTATGACATGCGGTGATGGTTGGATCATAATTTGGAAGTGATCGGGTTGAAATCGGAACAATTGGTTGCTTAGTTTGGCTTTAAAAGTCTAAGTTTGACTTTGGTCAACATTTTACGAAAACAACCCTAGAATCATGATTTGATGGTTCCAATAACTTTGTATGGTGATTTTGGACTTAGGAGCGTATTCGAAATTTTATTTGGAGGTCCGTGGTTAAATTAGAATTGAAATGGCTAAAATAGGAATTTAAGTTTGGAAGTTTGACCGGGGAGTTTACTTTTTGATACCGGAGTTGGAACTCAGTTCTGAAACTTTTCATAGCTCCGTTATGTCATTTATGACTTGTGGGTAAAATTTGAGGTCAATCGGACTTGATTTGATAGGTTTCGGTACCGAATGTAGAAGTTAAACATTTTAAGTTTCATTAAGCTTGAATTGGAGTATGATTCATGGTCTTAGCGTTGTTTGATGTGATTTGAGGTTTCGACTAAGTTCGTATGATGTTTTAGGATTTGTTGATATATTTGGTTGAGGTCCCGAGGGGCTCGGGTGAGTTTCGGACGGTTACCGGATCATTTTTGGCTTTTGGGAGATTGCGGATAGTTGCTGATATTTTTCTTCTGATTTCCTTATACGCGATCGCGTATGTCCGTCTGCAATCGCGTAAGGTAATTTGGGCAGAGGTGAATTTGTTCTACGTGATCACGTGAATTGGGTTGCGATCGCATAGGCTTAATTGGGCAGCTGGAAATTTATTCTGTGCGATTGCATGGGAACGTCCGCGATCGCATAGGTTTGAGCGAGCTAGACAATGTGAACGTGTGACTAAGGCCGCGTTCACGAAGAGAAACGGAGGGATGAGCTGGGCCATGCGCGCCTAATGCTTCGCGATCGCGTGAGAAGGTTCGCGATCACGTAGGTTGCGGAGTCAGTGCTTCGCGATCGCGTGGGACTTTCTGCGATCGCGTAGAGTTAATTTTGGGCAGTGTTGAAATTGTGCTTCGCGATCATGTGAGAAAGTTCGCGATCGCGTAGAAGACATCACTGGGCAGAGAGTTTAAGTTCTGAAAATGGGACTTATTTGTATCGATTTGGAGCTCGGATTGAGGCGATTTTTGTGAGATTTTCAGAGCAAACAATGGGGTAAGTGTTCTTAACTCAATATTAGTTAAATTACCCGAATCCATCACTGTTTTTAAGTTGGAAAAGTTTGAAAACCCTCTTGGATAGATTTGAGGATTTGAGGGCCGAATTGTTATCGGAATTTAGTAATTTTGGTATGGGTAGACTCATGGTTGAATGGGCGTTCATATTTCGTAACGTTTGCCGGATTCCGAGATGTGAGCCCCACGGATGATATTTGAATAAATTTCGGATTTGTTTATTAAACAAATATAGTATTTTCTTATGAAATTGATTTCTATAATTTTTAGTGATTATATCGAATTATTTTGGCTAGATTCGAGTCATACAGAGTTGGATAATCGAGGGAAAGGCCTACTAGTGGATTAAATTAGAGCAAGTTGAGGTAAGTCTCTTGTCTAATCTTGTGAGGGGAAAATTACCCCGTAGGTGATTAAATTAATAATTATTGCCAATTGTGGGGGCTACATACGCACGAGGTGACGAGAGTCCGTACGTAGCTACTATCTATGCTAAAGTCTGGGTAGTTAGGACTCAAAACATGAATTATGTGCGTAAATTGTATCCTTTATTTAATTAAATTATTTGAACTATATTGTGAAATTTTAAGGTAAGATAGTAAAAGATGAAAATCTCATATATAATTAATTTGCTGTTTAAATTAATTAATTGTTAAAAAAAATTATTCATCCTCTCGAATTAATCTATAATAAATATACTCTCCTTCCGAAGGTACATAAGAAAATGTCCTCCTTTATTGTGGAGCGTGCCGAACGCCTCGGCAGTATAGATGCATCTATGGATCGCGCTGCACGTCCCTCGGCAGTGTACACAACACTCTGGATCGGGCCGTACGACCTCGGCAGAAATCATGTCTAATAATAATAATTATACGATACCTTGATATTTTAATGGCAGTTTGTGAATTTAATTAATAGATTGGAAATTGTTGCATTTGAAGGAATTTAATTATATTTGCTGGTTAAATAAAATTTTTGTTAACTCTGTGAATCATGTTGATTTAAACGTTTCTATTTTATTTTATCTATTATTATTGACCCTTAGTGAGTGTCAAAGTCAACCATCTCGTCTCTACCTATTCGAGATTAGGCTTGATACATATTGGGTACACGTTGTTTACGTACTCATGCTATACTTGCTGCACTTTTTGTGCAGGACCTGAGACAGTTGATATCGTTGGACCTATCAGCGCGCACCCGCGTTATCCAGAGACTTAGTGGTGAGCTGTCTTCTGAGCCGTTCTACAGCAACTAGTGCCTCTTCTGGAAATTGTATTATGTCTATTTCATTTCAGATAGTCTTTATAATTTTTGTATAATCTACTAGATACTCATACACTTGTGACACCAAGTCTTGGCACACACACTAGTAGAATGTTGGGATTTAAATCATGTTCTTGGTTATTTTAATTTACTAAATCTTTTTGTATTGTCTAAATTCTTGCAAGTAAGAAGAGTTTAATTATTCGGTTAATTTTAAAGAATTGAATATGGGTTTAAATTACTAGTTGGCTTGCCTAGCTGTAGTGTTGGGCGCCATCACGACCTATAGGTGAAAATGGGCCGTGACAATATTCGTGGAAAAGGCGTTGTTACCGATTAATTGAGCTTGGTTCAAGGTAAGTGACTTACCTAACCTTGTGTGGGGAAACTCCCCTTAGGATTTTGTACTGTTTTGATATGTGAGCGTCGTGTATGTGAGGTGACGAGTGCGTACACAGGCGATTTGTTGAAAAATCCAATGTTTACTGAGTAATAATGTTTCTTCTTATTTGAGCTATACCAGCATATGTAATTATCCTGTTTAACTTAGAATAGCATGTCTACATGTCTTAAATGCTTATCTGAACTCTGTGCAACATGCTTAGTAGATTTTACTGCTTTTCCATTAACTTGTACTTAGTCTAAACTGTAAGATCTCTACTGTAACTGTTATTTCCATAGTTTAAGCTGCGTATTTACTTTGGGACTACGGAACGGTATTCCGGGAGATCCCCCTGCATCTTTATTTTGAGACTACGGGACGATATCCCGGGAGATCCCCCTGCATATTTACTTTGGGACTACGGGACAATATCCAGGAGATCCCCCTGCATATTTACTTTGGGACTACGGAATAGTATTCCTGGAGATCCTCCTGCACATTTACGTTTGGGTCTACGAGACGGTATCTCGGGAGATCCCCTGTTGATATTTATGTGTACTGTACTGTTATCCTTCTGTGATTTCCTTCTAGTTAAATTTCAGTTTTTATTTTACTGCGATATTTTGTTCCGTCTTATTTATTATATATATACCAGTAGGGCCCTGACCTGACCTCATCACTATTCGACCGAGGTTAGGCTTGGCACTTATTGGATACCGTTATGGTGTACTCATACTACTCTTCTGCACATGTTTTCATGTGCAGATCCAAGTACCTCTTACCAGCCTCGTCATTAGTTGTATACCTGTTGCTGTTAGTTGTTAAATTTTGTATTTTCATTTTATTATTCCGCAATGTTAGGCTTACCTAGTCGTAGAGACTAGGTGCCGTCACGACATCTCACGGAGGGAGGATTTGGGTCGTGACACCCTCAAATCACATCAAACAACATCAAAAACACGAATCGTACTCCAATTCAAGCTTAATGAACTAAGAAAATTCCAACTTCTACAAAAGATACCGAAACCTATCAAATCACGTCCGATTGACCTCAAATTTTGCACACAAGTCACATTTGATATTACGGACCTAATACAACTTCCGATATCAAAAAGTCCACTCCCGATCAAACTTTTCAAAAATCCTCCAATTTTAACTTTCGCCAATTAACACTGAAATGACCTACGGACTTCCAAATCGACATCTGAACACGCTCCTAAGACCAAAATCATCATATGGGGCTATTCGAACCATCGAAACTCCATTCCAGAGTCGTCTTCCCACACATCAAACTACAGTCGATTCCTACGATTTAAACTTCCATTTTAGGGACTATGTGTCACATTTCTTTCCGAAACCAAAAACCAAACCTCCCGGCGAGCCACAAAACCACAAAATAAGATAGAGGGAGCAATAAATAGGGTTCGGGGTCAATATTCTTAAAACGATCGGCCGAGTCGTTACAATATTTTAGGAGTTTTTCAAACTTTAAATCTCTATTAAATTTTCATTCACAAAATTCAACCTTTTTGCATGTGAAATTAATTTATGTCATTGGTTGAAATTTGGACAAAAAATACAAGAAATTAAAAGTGAAAAGGGGCATATGGATCAAGGGTAATTTGGTTCAAAAATAAGTTTTGAACGAATTAAAAATGGGATTGTAGTAGTTAATAATGCAGAAATTGTGATGTAAGGATAATTAATGTATGAATTCTAAGGAATGGATTAGAATGTATGGATTAATAAAAAAATCATGTTTTGTGATTTTTCTAAACGTTCAAGTAATGGGATTATTTTGATAATTTTAGTTGTTTCCTAATTCATGTATTACTAATTTTTGTCTTTTATTATACGTTTTATCTTGCATAAAATAATACACAACATCTTAGATAACTTATCCTAAGTATTATCTATGTGGAATTTATATATGTTAGTATGGCAAACCAAACCACCCCATAAGAATGTTTTTGGTATGGCATAAGTGACAAAATGCATTTTATGGAAGTATGTATTGTAAAATACTTTTTTGCTTGTCTATGAAACTTATATTTTGGGCTACTTTGGTATAATAGTCCGACTCACTAGTGATATTGTATGCTTTGGGCCTAGGCCCCCACGAATTTAAAATGCGCCACTAGAGATTAAGGCTTGTCTACTTATATATCCAGCATCTCTCATGTGTTTTGTCGATGTGAGATTCTCCTAGGGTGTCACATACACCCCTCTTAGGGACTCAGCATCCGCGCTGAGGTTTGCCACACCATCGTTCAAGGTTGCAAGCGAAGTATCTATGTAACAGACCAATCCACTAGTGATATTGTCTGTTCTGGGACTAGGCGCACACGAATTTAAAACGTGTCACTGGAGTCCAAGGCATATCTATTTATATACACAACATCTCTCCCCTAAAGTATTATCATAAAAGAATTATTACCATGAAATCTTTTTACCTCGAATACCCAAGGGATCTAAAAATAAGTAAATTAATAATAATATGCAGGAAAATTAACTACGTAACGTATTAGCAGTACTACTGCTCCGAAAAGAAACAAATTCTGAGAATGATAGACAAAAAAACGATTTCAGTTTCCCTTTATTCTCCAACAATCAGGATCTACTTTTATTACATTTTCTTTCTCTCCCTTTTCTTTTTCTTTTTTGTCTTTAGTTTTTGTTTTGTGTTATTTGCATTTTCTTTTAAAATATTACATCACATTTAATGTAAAGATGTTCTATTCACTCAACATATTATACATGGAAAAGAAGCAGTATTCTTAAAAAGTAGACTTCAATATCCCATTTTCTCCAAGTGAATTTTCTTAGTTTCTATACTCAACCTTCGGAGCTCTATACCTAATACTTATAAATGTTCTTATGTGATCAATAGTAACATATCACTTTGTAGGTCGCATAAGCAGAATTAATCTCAATGTAATTTGGTAATAAATAATACAATGTTGATTGATGATATTAAGCTTAACATTAATTATATGAAGATTATTTCCCTTACATATTTAATCAAACACAAAATTATTTAAACTATTTATGCAATAATTATTTTTTGTTATGCTGATTAATCAAACATTCTAGTATTGTTTATGGGACATTTGACCATAAAACTGTCTAAGCCAATCCAGTATTTCTTCTCGCACTTCATGAAATTTTTGGATCCTACTAAGAACCATCAACTCGCAACCTCGAAACCCTCTCAATTCAAGTTTTGATTAGTCGATGAAAAAATAAGCTCTCTCCGCATTTGCTTTTAGACCATTCTAAATAGATTTATAATGTCATGACCAAAATCTCACCCGTCGTGATGACGCCTATCTCAATACAAGGCAAACCGAAAATCTCAATAAACCACAATTTCTCTCAAGATTGAAAATATAATATTTAAATACAATACAAACACTCCCCAAAACCTGGTGTCACTGAGTACATGAATATCTAATATGAATACAAGTTTGGAAAATATAGTGTATAATAGTCTGAGACTAAATATAGTGAACAAGGAGATAGGGAAGGAGAGACAAGGTCTGGGAACACGGCAGCTTCCTCAAAATCTCCTGGAAATCAACCGCGCGAAAGGATCAACACCCGCTATGTCCGAAAATACCTGGATCTGCACACGAAGTGCAGGGTGTAGTATGAGTACAACCAACTCAGCAAGTAACAATAATAAATAAGGAACTGAAGGTAGTAACGAGCTACACAG
>AWOL01S0098420.1:2543-15943 GCA_000715115.1 Nicotiana otophora
GTTGAGTATCCAGGGGTACGGTGGAAGTTCCCTCTGAGGGACCACGGGGTGGAGGCTGACCAGACACCCAAGCTTGATATACATCAGACAATTGTTGTCTCAATTTTCTTATTTCCTCCGACTCTTGTTCAACTGATTGACCCTGGGGTCATCACTGATCAGCTCGATCTCATCATCGTTGGCCATTACTACTGCTTCCTTAGATCTAATGAAGTAATGTTGTGTTGCCAGTTTCACCACAAACCAACCACCTTAAGCTTACTGTTAAGAGACAGCAAGCGTGTTAGGGTTAAGCATTTTATAGATATGAATCACACATAATGTGCCATGCTCCTATCATTGTCACTATTTCTAACATGATTTTGGAGGCTTCATGTTTCATTCTGGCTTATGAGGTAGCTTCTTATTGACGCTTTTTGTTTTCCACTCATGCCTCATTTTGATCCCTCATCTTAGAATTATTGAAAAATATTTTGATGGAACCTTTTGTGGGTTGCCTACGTATCATGTCGCCGCATGAATCAGATCATTACGTAGTTCAGGAGGAAATAATAACAATTTTGACATAAAGACATAAGTATGACTCAAAATGCGACAAATATAAAATTAAAAATACGACAAATGAAAAATGAAACTAAAAACTAATTGACTGCACTAAAACTTTAATCTTCAATGGTATTCTTTCTTAAACTGATATCATCAATGGTTTGCATCCCTTGGCCTCCACTCTCCCCCCAACATCTCGTACAAATTCTGAAACACTTCCGGCAATTGTGGAACGAGGGCACGTGCCTGTTGACCAACTTTCTCATTGTTTAGATGACGATGATCGTCATGAATATATGTTGCTTTCTCTGCCAATTGAAGTACTTGCTCTCTAGTTTGCCCCATATTCACGTGATAATTCTGCAACCATATCTGGGTAGTGTTGAGGGCATTACCCATCTCAGTCTCACGTCCCTCGTATTCTTCAGTACGGCGGTTTAGCACAGCCCTCTCAATCATCCACTGACGTCGCTCTACCTCAAAATCTGCATGTTGATGACCTCCCTTATGGATTTTTATTTCTTCCAATTGTGCATGAAACTGACCCTTTGAGCGTATCCAACGGGCTCTTTCTCTTTCAAACTGCTCTCTCTGCTGATCAAACTCCAATTGTTGTTGGTGCGCATCCTCTTCAATGATACTCAAGTCTTCTTGCAGCTTATGTATTTCAGCATTATTATTTGCCTCAACTCTACTAACTAAACCAATAGTGCTTGCCAGTTCTTCTTCTAAGCGGGCCGTCTTATTTTTAGCATGCTTTAGATCTTTATCCATGACCCGTAAGGTATATTGATAATCTTTCTCAATATTTAAACGAATTTGAGAGACTACGGCTTGTAGTTGGGCTTGTTGTTTGGATATGGTCATCCGGGCATGCCCCAATTCCTCTTTTAACCTTTCTATAGCTCTTTGATCATTTCTCCTCCTATTGGACCCTTCAGGCCTATCTCTAAGCAACGAAGGGTCATGAAACCAGGTAATACATTCAGGGATCACCTCTCTATGATCTCGGTCTTCTACCATATCATTTAACTCCGAGACTTTACTTGCATACCAAATTTTCATAATTTCTTCTTCGTCATGAGGTTGATCTTTACCAAAATCATAACAGAACTTGCTTATATCTCGTGTTGGTGGCACCTCTTGTAGTCGTGCAAATTGGCGCATTACCCGAAGTGGAGCATAAGACTGAACACCATTCAATCATATGAGTACCAAATAAGAATGGTATGCAGACTCACAAATGACCTCTTTAGAGGAGAACCAATCGTAGTTCCAAGTGATCCGTTTGGCAGACAGAGTAAGAAGTAGTTCTTTCTAGGCGCCAGTCCCCTCTAGTAAGTCACATTCGTCAATTCCTTTCTGGTGATCATAGGTATTATTGGGCCATAGCTCACTAAAATTAGTGATCGTAGGATGACGATAGAAATGCTCCAAAAACCATATCTGTAACAAAATGTTGCAACCATCAAAGTTTCGCGCGCCCATTTTACATCTAGTTAAAGCACGAAAAATGCAAGAAAGAATCATAGGGTCCAAAGTATAATCATCCCCTTCTGAGGTGAGAGCCTCAACTACACCTGCCAAGCAGATGTCAATGCGTCCCTCTCTTTCCGGGAAAACTACACGCCCCAAAAAAGTGACCATAAATGCAAACCTTCTATGTACCTTCCATGCTTGCTTATCCTTCTTTGATTTCAATTTTCCCGCATTCCTTTAGAAATTGCATTCTAGTCCATACAACTGAAACAAAAAGCCCAACTTAACCCATTTGCCTCCTAGACCTTCATATTGTCCGTAATTTATGTTCAAAAGCTTCAGAAACCTACTCTCGTTCATATTCTTTGGTACTATGGGCCTTTGGCGGTGAAGATTGCGGCCCCACCCTTGGAAATGGGCAATTTCCTCCAAGGTCCGAGTCATTTCACAGTCGGTAAAACGGAACATATTATTTTCAGAATCCCAGTGGGGAATCAAAGCTTCAATCACATCCCTCCTGGGCTTTATCGTAATCATGTGAACCAAATGTCCCAAGTATTTCTTTATCTGGTTCCGCTCATATTCCTTAAAATCTCTCCACCAATCCCACAACAACTGTGGTATCTGATCGACAATCAGAAAATCTGGTATCCCTTCTGATCTGGGCCTCTTTTCAGACCTACCTCTTTCCCCACTCATGGTATGCCTGTCTAACCAGACACAGGGTTAGGATTTGATCAAACATATTATTGACACACAAAAATTCCGATTTCTTGGGTTTTGACTCCATAAAAGAATATAAATAAATAAATAAAAACTCAACTATGGGACTATAAAAAATATTTTCGGATTTAGTAANACCAATCCCACAATAATTGTGGTATCTGATCGAAAATCAGAAAATCTGGTATCCCTTCTGATCTGGGCCTCTTTTCAGACTTACCACTTTCCCCACTCATGGTATACCTGTCTACCCATATACGGAGTTAGGCCTTGATCAAACATAGTATTGACACACAAAAATTCCGATTTCTCGGGTTTTGACTCTATAAAAGCATAAAAATAAATAAATAAAAGCTAAAATGTGGGACTAAAAAAATATTTTTTTATTTAGTATTTTTGTTTTTGAGTTTCTATGGAAAGAACTCTAAATAGGGAATTAAGGAAAAGAAAAATATTTTTGAAGTTTTTTTTTTTTGAAAATTGGGGCTGGAACCGATGAGGTTTGCCTATGTATCTCACATCCGGTGAGAATCAGACCCGCGTAGTTCGGTCAGATCGACTATGTTCTTCTCCCTTTTTTATGAAAATTAATCTTTAAAAATCATATGCACTAGACCACATCATTTTTTCTCTGTTCGTTCAACTCATTTATGCTAAAGTCGGTCGACATGCAAGCCTCCTAAATAATGCAACAAGTAGCACATAACATGGCATAATGGTTTCAACAAGGCCTGTCCTAAAACAGAACTCGGCCCCTGTGTCGAGCTCTTCTAAGTCAAATGCACATGATGCAAATAAAGCGTAGCCTACTAGGGATTTTCATTGCTTGTGACTTGTTCTTCTAAGTTTGTAAATCCTAAAGGAGATGGTATCGAGATCTGGCTTACCCGGATGGACAACCCGAGTCAAGGAGCGTCAAGCGTCACCAGTAGTAGAACAACACTGGCTAGCTGACGGCTCTCCCGCCTAACATATGTGACTAAATCCTTCACCAAAAGCTGGTAGGCTAACTCGCTTTATCTAAAGACAGAAATTTTGTGATGCTAATAGACAAACACAACATAACTAATTATAAGAAGACTCATAAGGATGCGAGAGAGGATACAATTTATATGTACAGTTCAATAATATCAAAGCGCTAAAAAGCGAACAAATAGCACATTAGGCCCAAATAAATCACAGTATATACAAAAATTAATAAAGCCAAATAAAGTAAATGTACAAGCTCGAATTCTTGAGAGTCCCCAGCAGAGTCGCCATAGCTGTCACACCCCTTTTATACATCCCAAAAGACATGTGTTATGGATTGTTGTAGGTTAAAGAGTTTTTCCAATTAAAGTGACAAACTTGAGTAGGGACTATTTTATTTACAGAGTCGCCACTTGGAATTGAGTTTTTGGGTGTTCTAAGTCACCTTTTATTTGAATCCCTAGTCAAAGGAAGGTTTGACTCTATTATTATTGGTCTGCAAAAATAAAGTTCGGGTAATGAATTATATTGACCGGAGAGAAGGTGTAAGGCATTTTTCGAGTTCCGTGGTTCTAGCACGGTCACTTTATGACTATATTTGGCTTATATTTGTTTTTGAGCAAATTGTGTTTTAATGGATCTCCATGTTTTACCTATCCGCTTTTAATTATCGTTTTTTTTATTTATCTTTGAAACGGGTCACATGTGCGTAACTCTATTTTATTTGGCGCGTTAACATCATGTCACGCGTACGTGTACACCATTAATCACGCTTTATTAATTATCAGGATTGTTTGGCCAAAGTCGCGCGAACGCGTACTTTGGTTTATTTTTGGGAGTCATAGTCATGTCACGCGAACGTGTACACAATTACGACAGTCGATTAAGTGCGCGCCTAAAGCATTGTTCCTAGCGAATGATATAACAAAACAAACAAATAAATAAATAAATAAAAGAACTAAATAAAAGGAAATTTCTAAATTATGATCAAATTCTTTTGACTTTTCATTTTTTATGTGTTTGGATCGAGCCCAATTCCTAAAGCATGCCAAAAATATTTGATTACTAATGGGCTAAGTCTTTCCCAACTCCCACAACCCAACAAGCAATTCACATTCTACATACAAATGGCGAAAATACAAGATAAATCTAGATAAGCACACATTCAATCACTTAAAGAAAACAGGTGCTAAGAAAGGTAAAAGATCAAAGTTATCCGAAGAGCCCTTAAAGATACTACCTTACCCGATCAATTTATGCTTTAAATTGCATTCCATCCTTGGAGCTAAAATTATGACCGAGTTATTTACCTACTTTCTAACACACACTTCTTTTTTCTAAATTGCTCATCCTCGCTCAATTCAGCACTAACACGAACAGAGAATTCAAGACCTTATTTACATGAATATTATGTTAGTTCATTCATTCTAAAAGAAACACATGTCTCTGCTAGAATTCAATAGAAGAAATAGTTCTTCAAAGTGCATATAACATGGAAATGACAGAATTTAAAAATAATAATAAAAAAAAGCTAACAAAAATCTTCTTTGATCAATCACAATGGAAAGAACACTCAATAACTAAAGTGAAGTAGAAACCACATGCTGGGAATTTTATTTGGGTACTCAACTCATTCAAATCAGTACATTATTTTAATGCTGAAAGAGGAAAAACTTGAAATATGACCTTAGCTCAAATAGTGTTATATTCTTCCAAGTGCTTGATTAATTAAACCCATACAGTAGTGCATAAATCTTAAAACAGTAAAAATTCTACCATATTCATCTCTTAAGATCCAAGCTAAAACAATATTAGAAATACAAAAGCAATAATAGCCAAAATTCGAAAATTACTATCTAGGGAATAAAGCCACTTCCAAGTTAAAAGTTAATGCGCTGTCAGATAATTCACTATGTGAGCATTTCACTAAGCGAGATTGGGCAACAAATAAGAAAACATTACTCGATTTTTTTATTCCGAATGAACAAGTTTGTAGATATCAAATTTTTACTTAAACAACTTATACTCTCGAGATCTTACCCATCATTAACAACTCTTCCAAAGCTTATATAAAGATAAGATTAATATAGAGATGATAGTCATAGAGATGAACCTGTTAGGCCAAAATTTCCTTAATAGCAGTTGCAGAACCAAACGGATACACTGTCTTCGACTCCAAAATGCCGACAAGAATTGACTATTGAATTCGGACAGAACCGCGAACCAGTAACAACACTCGAATGGCATCGGAAAACTTGAAGAGATCTTTTGTCCAGAAAATTTCGAGAAAGCGTGGTTTTGGAAATGGGGCAGAGGTGTTTTTGGGGGTTGAATTTCTGCTAGGTTTAGGTGGGCTGTTTTACAGCTTGTTATGAGTAGCAGTCTAGTGATGGTCGTTGGAGCGACACAACTGATTTTTTGGACCTCCTTTAATGTAGGTTTTAGTGTGTTTTTTATAGCCGAAACATGTGATATTTTTGGGATGGTTTTATTGTTGGATTTTGGGTGAAGAACCTCCATATTTCATGGCTATTTTTGCTACCTTTTTAGAGTGATTTCAGTTTTTTCCTTTAGTGATTTTTGGACCTCGTTTTTAGCTCAAATTTGCTGCCAAAAGGGTCCTGGTTTGTTGGCGTTTGTGGCTGATTTTGGGCATGGGGTTTGTGAGTGGGGGACAAATGGGAGACAAAGAAAAATGGAGTGGGAAAGATGGAGTAAAAAGTGAGATAAGTGGGAAAAAATTCAAGCACAGTAAAAAATTAGGTGCTCACAATTCTTCAGCGGTTGAGGTAGCTTTTCGATAGGGGTGTACATGAGTTGGGTTGGTTCGGAATTTTCAATTATCAAACCAAATCAATGATGTTGGGTTTTTAAATTTCTAAACCAAACCAAACTAACAAAATTGGATATTTCAATTTCGGTTTTTCTCGAATGTTTCGGGATTTTTCGGGTTTTCGGGTTTCTTCGTGTAAAGTCTTCATAGCATAAAATATGTAACTTGTGCTCCAAATATTTCTTAAGTTCTAGTAAAATACAACTATATAATGTATTTTTCAAGAAAGTAACACAATAATATGAGATAAGTCATAGCATTATACTAAAATATTCAATAACAAAAATAAAATAATAAAATTACATAAAATAAATATTGCTAATTAATAAGACATAATAAAAATTAACATAATCTAAAAATACTATATAGGTCATGCTAAAATAAGTATAGTTAATAAGTACTAATATTAATTACATAACTAAGCACTACAGAAAAAAATAAACTAAGTTATGCACTTTCATTATAAACCAATGTAAAACTAAAATAATTATCCAATACTATCGTCATTCCTAGTATTGAATTGAATTTCTTTTGTTAGCATTAGTATTGATTTGAACTTTGTTTGAGTTACTACTGTCATGACCCAAAATCCCAACCTGTCGTGATGACGCCTATCTCGATACTAGGCAAACCAATAATCTCAATAAACCACAATTTCTCTTAAGTTTGAAAATACAATAATTTAATACAATACAAAATCTCATAAATACTGACACGAACACTCGCCAAAACCTGGTGTCACTAAGTACATGAGCATCTAATATGAATACAAGTCGAAAAAATACGGTCTATAATAGTCTGAGACCAAATACAGTAAACAAGGAGATAGAGAAGGAGAGACAAGGTCTGCGAAACACGACAACTACCTCAAAATCTCCTAACAATTAACTGTGCGAAAGGATCAACACCCGCTATGTCCGAGAACACCTGGATCTGCACACGAAGTGCAGGTTGTAATATGAGTACAACCAACTCAGCAAGTAACAATAATAACTAAGGAAGTGAAGATAATGACTAGTATAGTTCACTTTCAGTAATTCCCGCAACAAATAGACATGCTTTCAAATCCGGCAGTTTAAGTCAAATTAATTTTATACAATTCAAGTTCATGTAATCCGGATATAAAATCTTTCAGAGATTTCACAACAATGACATATAGCAATCAAGTGCAACAACAAATGCAAAGCAAGTACAGCATCTCAGGCAACAGTCACTCAACTCATCACTGGGCTTTCATCCCTCAGCACTCACACTCAATGAGTACCCGCGCTCACTGGGGGTGTACAGACTCCGGAGGGGCTCCTACAACCCAAGCGCCATAATCTGTACGGACAACTCACGTGTTGCACGGACAACTCACATGCTATAATATCATACCCGGACAACTCACGTGCCATAATATCCTTATCTCACTTACAGGCCCTCGGCCTTACTCAGTCCTCAACCTCTCTAGTCTCCCGGGCTCTCAGAAATCACAACGATCAGCCCAAACAAAGATAACATAGTGTATCAACAAATATCAAGAAAAGACTCAGGTATAATACGCAAGAAAAATCATGACTGAGTACAAGACAACAATTAGCAAATAATTCAACAAGTACGCGATCTCGGTGGGTCCCAACAGTACTATCACATAACCTAAGCATGATTTCTAATATGATTTATAGTCAAATTTCTTCAACACATAGAGAGCATATAGCTAACAATAAATTATTCAACATTACAGTTTCACGGGACGGACCAAGTCACAATCTCCTCGATGCATGCTCACACGTCCGTCACCTAGCGTGTGCGCCACCTCCAAAATAATCACATGACACAAAATTTCGGGGTTTCATACCCTCAGGACCAGATTTAAAATTGTTACTTACCTCAGAGCGTGAAATTCGTTACTCTGCTATGCCTTTGCCTCGCAAATCTGCCTCCGAATGCCTCGAATCTAGTCACAAATAATTCGTTTCAATCAATAAAATTTATTGGAATTAATTCTATATGAAAATTCTAATTGCCCATAAAAATTTGAATTTTAGCTCAAAAATTGCATGTGAGGCCCACGTCTCGGAACTCGACAAAAGTTACAAAATCCGGAAGCCCATTCAACCACGAGTCTAACCATACCAATTTTATCAAAATTCAACCCCAACTCGACCCTCAAATCTTCAATTTAAACTAAGAGGGTGTTTAAAATTTTCCAACTTAATTCACCAATTAAATGATAAAAACAACCATGGATTCGGGTAATTTAACCAACATTGAATTAAGAACACTTACCCCGTTGTTTTTCTTGAAACACTCCCGTAAATTCCCTCTTCCCGAGCTCAAATCCGTCAAAAACTAAAAATGGGACTTCGTTTCAGAACTTAAACTCTCCGCCCATATATTTTCTCTACGCGATCGCGAACATTACCACGCGATCGCGAAGAATAATTTTCCATCGCCCAGATTTTACTTTACGTGATCGCGGACTTTCCCATGCGATCGCGACGCATAACATCACAGACCTACGCGATCGCGGACTCGTACACACGATCGCGAAGCACAAAATACGTGATTCTATTTCCGCTCCACTTACTCTACGCGAACGCGACCTTCTTCACACGTTCGCGAGTCACAAAATCCCAGAGCTACGCGATCGCGAAGCATAAAATACCACTGCCTCACATTAACCCTATGCGATCGCAGATATCCCCACGCGATCGCGTAGAATAAAAACCCCCCACTGACCAACTAAGCCTACGCGATCACAGACGCATTCATGCGATCACGTAGAAGGAAAACATCATCAGATAATATCAAGTCCAAATTTTTGATCCGTTAACCATCCAAAACTCACTCGATCCCCTCGGGACCTCAACCAAATATACTAACAAGTCCTAAAATATCATACGGACTTAGTCGAACCCTCAAATCACCTCAAACAATGCTAAAATCATGAATTACACCCCAATTCAAGCTTAATGAACTTTGAAATTTCTAATTTCTACAAACGACTCCGGAACCTATCAAATCACGTCCGATTTACCTCAAATTTTGTGCACAAGTCATAAATGACATAACGGAGATACTCAAATTTTCAAAATTGGATTCCGACCTCGATATCAGAGAGTCAATCCCCCGGTCAAACTTCCCAAAATTCAACTTTTGGCATTTCAAGCATAAATCCACTATGAACCTCCAAATAATTTTTCGGACACGCTCCTAAGTCCAAAATCACCATACGGAACTATTGGAATCATCAGAATTAAATTTCGAGGTCGTTTATACATAAGTCAATATCCGATCAACTATTTTAACTTAAGCTTCCAATATAAAAATTTATTCTTCCAAACTAACTTTGAAATACCTTAAAACCAAAACCGATAATTCACACAAGCCATAATACCTCGTAGGAAGTTATTCAAGACTTCAAATAGTTGAAAGGAATGTAAATGCTCAAAACGACCGGTCGGACCGTTACAATCTCCCCCACTTAAACATATGTTCATCCTCGAATGTGCCAAGAGTTGTTCTTAATATTCAAATCTCTATTACACCTTACCAAGCACATACCCTGGGTGATCTTATGTCACCCTATTCTATATAGGCCTCACCATATAACATAATTAAAAATCATTAATTTAACATTAGCCCAAAAACCTTGGAACCAAATTTTTAACATCCAGCATTCTTTTCAAGACCCGAATCTCACATATACACACTGTATAAGCCTGAACAAGTTGTATCAAGCCATAGCCATAATCTCAGATATAATCACATTGTATATTACACAACTCACATGCTCGCAGCACCATTCCCGATCACAGTAATTACTCCAAACTAACCAAGTACAAGTATTAAACCTCATATCAAGCCAAACCTCGTTCCAAAACCTTCGTACACTGCTGATAATAAAAGAAACATACAAAAATCTCATGATCCCTTATCAGAGCAATAAGTCATGGAGCTCTCTCGCCCCAACCAGAACCATAATCACTTTCTAAGCCGATTTTCAATATTATCCTCCCAAATATACCCTAATCAAACCTGATAGTAGCCATTATAGGTCCAATGACCTTATATAATTAAACACAACTATCCTGCAAATACGCCACATCAATATAACTCAAGCCACAACTGCGTAATCCGTGTACCCAAATATGGGAGATGTCTCAAGGAAAAGAATCGTATTGCAAGTTCAACAAGTACTACCACAACCGCAATGTTACAACTAACTCCTCAAATTTCGTGAAGCCGTAGGCGCATGTGCACAATTATAGAGGAAGGAAATTAATGAATCAGATAAAGTATCATAGAAATAAAATTCCAACACACGACACGGGTGACTCACGTGCCAATAATATGAATCGCCTGGCATGGTCACAGGCCTCCAGTCCCATCATATCATACAGGAGCAATTAAACAAGTACACTTGTATATGATAATCAAATAAGATTCTCATGCTCCTGGACTGTATAAATAACACGCCATAGTGTAAGCATGTGCAAATTCTACCATCACACTTCAAATCGGCAATTTAACGTAGAAATAGTAACTACCCCGTTTGTTCAAGGAAATTAGCCTCTTTGTAACCTCAAATGTAGCCCATATAGTTTTCAGCAAAGGTATGAACATGAGAAATGTTATAACTTTACGCTTAACAGTCAACTCTAGGCATATCATAGCCTAAGCATTCTTTCGAGTATGAATACATGCCCTGATGCTCGCACATTGACTCAAACCTCACATACATGCACACTTATAGCACGTAGATATCACAAATAATTAACGCAACTAGTGCCTCCACTGAGTTTAAAGAAAATACTCATATCAAACAGGCCGCAACCCGAAACAATATACTTCTGAGAACTCCTAGTCTCCAAATTCATCAAATACATGAATCACCATAGCTGATCTCAACTCCAGCACTATAATGACTAACACATCTTCCATTCACGATCTTCCCATAAGGAATACTTTCATAATTCTTCTGTGCCACATAGCAATAATTTGAATATCAGTAGTCTATCAACCAGGTGATTACTACAATACCAATGAACATTCGTAAGTCAAAACACAATGCACCTTTTGAAATACGCACCCTTCTCAGGGATTACCGAGCAATTATAACATTCATCTAATTATCTGAAATTGACCATTCTGTCCAAAATTCGTGATCTTCCTTTCAAGAATGAACTGACACCTTGTACATGTAAATCTTAATCCCGCGCCACACACCACATCTATCATGTCATCATGTGACAAACACGAGAATCTCATTATCAACTTTGGGTAACCAGCTAATTACATACCCGATCGTTTATTAACCTTCAT
The DNA here is from genome assembly GCA_000715115.1 of Nicotiana otophora. Lineage (NCBI taxonomy): Eukaryota > Viridiplantae > Streptophyta > Magnoliopsida > Solanales > Solanaceae > Nicotiana > Nicotiana otophora. The sequence continues at coordinate 14,404 of AWOL01S0098420.1, forward strand.
CTTGCTTCCTTCCAGGAGGAATTCATAATTCAAAACACGTTCCCTATACCGGTAGAATATATCCGGTTCAACCCATGGTAGAAATCATTAAGAACACTTTAAAATCCATTTGCACATAATCAAGCTATCAGAACTAAATCCCTATAACTCCACCAAGCCACACAAGTTCCCAAATCCGAGAGTATTGCCACAAAACACCCGTAAAGCCTCACATCATCATAAGAACTAAAAGAACCGAGCATACCATTACCATATTGATCCAGCATGTTACCCATTTGTCCTATTTTCTCCGAGTTTTTTCTGGATTATCCTCAAGTTGCCATTTCTCCTTGTCAGAACACCACTACTTTACCCAAAGTTCACTACAAGACATCCTAACATAAAACTACACCGCCCTAAGGCCCATAAGCCACTGTATTCTTCTTAAACACCTCCATAAATACCATAATTGTAACACTCACTATGAAAATACCTTATGCGAATTTAAAATTGTTCCTTTTTCCTTTCTTATACTAAAATATAGAATTCATAGTCAAACAAAATTATTGCACGTCCCGATACCATCCAATGTAAGTAACCGATTTTAGTGATATACAAATTCGAAAAAAAATTCAGTTTCCACATAAATATTTTGAATCCATTAAAACCCTCTCGAGAGTCATCCACTCTACTCAAATCTAATTTACTCCGTCCCAAACAGACCAAAAGATACGTGCTCCTTTAGACGATCAACACTCAAAGAAGTAACTCTGCCTTAACATGACCAATCGAATTCATACTTCGTACGCACTACATCCTTCAAATTAACAACTTAATCATTCCATAATTTTCATATTTTCATAAAGTTCAATGTAACTCTTATCCAAGAATTTACTTACCCGAGTCATCCTCGATCTCCACCTCTGTAAGTCATAACTAACATACAAGTATGCCTCAAACCAAAACTAAATTTTAACATATATCCATGAAATTGAATTGTCAATAGCAGACTCCCCCACTTGGCTCAAAGCTATAGAACAAAACATTCGATAACTCATAATACCCATACTTCATTACTGCCATAATACTGCAGTTAGTTCAACGAAAATGCTTCTCAAGCTTATGCAACACCCACCATAAAATACCTCAATCACCCGCTAAGTTAGCATTTATTCTCGTGACAATCAAGTCAAATTTTCTCAACCCGGTTCAAATTCAAATCTCAATACATACGCCCCGTTGGTAGAAAAGAAACTCTCTATTCACATCATAAGGAACACACCTACATATATTACTGTGCAGGAGATAACCCACCTTCTTAGTCACAAATTGGCATCTTGTTATACCCTTTCGTAGCCACAATTACTATGAAATCACTTAATCTTTCTGAGTCCAAACTCATTAACCAGACACGAGAATTTAATTTGCCCCAAAATTTAACAACGTGAAAGATCTTTCAAAATATTTACACTCGAGATTGTACGTCACATCGAAACAAAAATAAAGCACCCAATGTCCTTCCTTTACATTTCAAGGAAACACTTCTCGTCACATTAAAATC
>AWOL01S0098423.1:0-19739 GCA_000715115.1 Nicotiana otophora
AGTTGGTCGGTAATTTCCGACCAACTTTGGTCGGTATGCCTTTCCGACCCCTAAAATACCGTCTACACGTAAATGGTCGCGTTTTGGATGGTTATTGGCCATTACCGACCAAAGTTGATCGATCTTTTTGGTCGGTTTTTACCGAATTTCTATTAGTGGTTTTATATTGTTACTTTGAGCTAAGTTTCTTAACACGTTATCAACACGATTGTTCTCTGCGACAATCCTTCTCAACTTTTAGGAAATGTGTCACAACAAAGTTGATCTGTTTTTGTATTACGATAGCCAAGTAACATTGTAGCTTCCAATGCGTAAGCCTGTTGGATTTCGTGTGGACAGTGACATAAATATTCTATGGATTTTCTTATTTTGATAAGTGGTTCATTATTCCAAGGTATGTTCCTAAGTATACAATTTTTGTGCTTACTTAAATACCAATTGGAAGGGTTAATATATGGCAATATAAAAGTTTTTTGGTCATAATCATCAAATTTTTTCTTGTAGTTCTATTAGTACTACTAGTATACGTATCATACTTGAGCAATATAGCTACAACTCATGTATTTATTTCATTCATATTGGATAGTTCATAGTCATACATAAAGTATATCTATCTAGATGGTTTATTATTACTTACAGTGCTAAATTATTTTATGAAATAATAAAACATCTGTGGTTTATCATCTATCTTGAAGGATTTATCATGTAATAGCTCTTTAAGTTTAATGTCTTACATTAGAAAATATCCTTGAACTATAACAGAGTTACACGATATATATGGTTGCCAAAGTAATGTAATATTTTTAAATGTTTGAAGGCAAGTCCCAGTACATGCACTTTGGCTTATTATGCCATTAATTAAGGGTAAGACAATGGGTTCAAGTCCTAATGCACCACAAGGGTAAGACATCAGGTTCGAGTCCCGGTGCACCGTGATTATAAGAGTTGGGTTTGAGTCAGAACTCATTAAGGCCTAACATGCCGTTATATGGGTAAGACATTGGGTTTGAGTTCCAATGCACCATATTGATGATATAATGATGACTGAAAAAACTATAATGTATTTTTCATGAAAAGGCATGAAGCTAGTCCCACTTGATTTGCTCCATTCTTGAAGTGAATGTGATAGCGGTGCATAATAAATCTAAATGAAGACAAGTGATTTACCAATGAACATGGGCGTGCCAAAGACCAAAATAATAGTAATTATTGTTATGGTAATTGTAAAAAAGAGAACAATAATGGTTCTCAAAACAATCCTTCAAAGGTGAAGGAAATGTATAGCAATATGGTATGTAAATATGAGGCACGTTAAGACGATTATAGTCCATTTTTTGAAAGAATGCGACTTGTAAGCATTGCAAATGAAGGCTCATTCTAGAAAGTGAATGTGAAAATATATTTGTGATAAAGATTATGCATAATAATGTGCTTATGTATGGTTGGATAAATACCACAAACTCACCTCTAAAGGAGGTTTGAGAGAAATAAAGATAATGAATATTACACTGTGGTTACATGAATATGTCATTGGTCGCGTATAAGTGGTACGCCAAAAAATATTTTGCCGTACCTTATAAAAAGTTATTAAAGGCAAAATTAAAGAAAGAAATGATTTTTCTTATGATGATTTTGACCATAACAATTATTATGATATGATTTTCTCCTTGAAGGAGACATTTACCATATGGATGGTGTGACAAAAGATCTTATAGTACAAAAGCAGTTAAGAGTTCCAGAAAAACTAATTTATTACTACCCGGATGAATGAAATTGTTCATGACATTGATATTGTAGTAAGTCTCAAAAGAAACTTTTTGAGTTTCAAATGTATTAGCCAAAGTGGTTGGCATAATGAGACTATAAATAAAAGGAAGATATCTACATATAACTATAATCATACCGGGTAAATATAAAAGGTGACCCTTTTCTTCTATTTGTACTACACAAGTATAAGCATGATGATGGAATCACATGCCACAAGTAAACTAGAGGTTTACTAAAATAAATATCAGTTGGCATGACCGGTTGGCCATCCCGGTTCAATTATGATGCAAAATATTGATTGGGAATTCACATTAGCATATATTGAAGAAATGGAAGATTCTTCAAGAATTCTCTTGTGATGCTTATTCTCATGATATACCAGTTAATGTTGAGATTGAATCCCTTGATTTCTCTTATATATATGGGCCCAATCACCTGCCAAGTGAGCCTTTTATTATTATATAATTTTAATAGATGCATCTATTGTATGGTTACATGTGCGTTTGTTATCAACTTGCAGTTTGATTTTTCCAAGGTTGTTTGCTCAAATTATTAGAGTACAATTTCAGAATATAAATTATGATAATTTAACTTGATAATGCTGGTTTAAATCCAGGTTGGTTTAGCAGAAATTGTATACCTCCAATTATAGCTAAACCATTGGTTATGAGAACTGTCACGATCCAAAAATCCTAACCTGTCGTGATGGCGCCTATTTCAGTACTAGGCAAGCCGACAATATCAATAACCCACGATTTTTTTTAAGTTTGAAAATATAATATTTAAATACAATACAAAATTCCACAAATACGGATACGAACACTCCCCAAAAGTTGGTGTCACTGAGTACATGAGCATCTATACATTACAAGTTTGGGAAAAATCTGGTCTTTAATAATAATCTGAGACCAAATAGAATAATAAAAGTATAGGGAAGGAGAGACAAGGTCTACAAAATATGGTAGCCACTTCTAAATCTCCGTAAAATCGAGTGTGCGAAAGAATCAACACCCACTTTATCCGGAATAACCTGAATCTGCACACGAAGTGCAGGATATAGTTTGAGTACAATCAACTCAGTAAGTAACAATAATAAATAAAGAACTGAAAGTAGTGACGAGCTTCTCAGCTAAGTCCAAATACAATACTTTCCAATATAAAAGAGTAGGCATGCTCTCAAGTTCAACATTTAAGATTTCACTGAAATTTCATATCAAGTTTGACCGGAACAGAAAATAATATTTTTTTTCCAAAATCTTCAAAATAGTGATATAATGAAATCAATGCATCCTCTCAGATTAACAGTCACTCAGTCCTCCCATTCACGCCAATCTCACAGTCACTCTTTCCTCACAGTCACTCTTTCCTCACAGTCACTCATCACTCGGCACTCGCACTCAGTAGGTACTTGCGCTTACTGGGAGTGTGTACAGACTCCGGAGGGGCTCCTTCAGCCCAAGCGCTATATCAAGCCAATCATGGCATAAATAAATAAACATGCTGCGGCGCGCAGCCCGATCCATAAATATCCTCACAATTAGGCCCTCGACCTCACTTAGTCATCAACCTTTCCTGTCTCTCCAGCTCTCAGAAATCATGATAAGCAGCCCAAAAATTGTGATATGATGCATCAATAATAATAAGAGAGACTGAGGTATGATATAAAATGAATAAACATGACTGAGTAAAAAATTACAATTTGAACATATTATTCAACCACAAAAATAACTCCAGTGGGTACCAATAATAACAACATATGTTTAAACATGATTTTTAATACGAGTCTCAACTTAATTTTTCCCTATCACGTAGAGAATGTACGGATATCAACAGATAATTTAACTACATAGTTCCAAGGAATTTGACCAAGTCACAATTCCTACGGTGCACGCTCACACACCCATTACCTAGCATGTGCGTCATTTCAAAACCACTCACATAACACATAATCCGGGTTTTCATACCCTCAGAACCAAATATAAAACTGCTGCTTACCTCACCCCGGTGAAATGTTTTATTTTGCAATGTCTTTTCCTCGTGAATTAGCCTCCAAACACCTTGAATCTAGCCACAAATAATTCGATTCAGTCAATAACATTTATTGGAATTAATTTCACAAGAAAAATACTAATTTTCCATAAAAATCAGAAAATTAGCTCGAAATTCGCCCGTGGTGCCCACATCTCGGAATCCGACAAAAGTTACAAAATATGAACGCCAATTCAACCACGAGTCCAACCATACAAATGTTACTCAAATCCGACATCAATTTGACCCACAAATCTCCAAATTAAACCAAGAGGGTTTTCACAAATTTCCAACTTAATTCACCGATTAAATGTTAAAAATGACCATGGATTTAGGTAATTTAATCAATATTGAGTTAAGAACATTTACCCCATTGTTTTCTCTGAAAATCTCCCAAATATTGCCTCTTTCCATGCTCCAATCCGTCAAAAATGGAAAATAGGACGAAGTCCCATTTTCAGAACTTAAACTCTCTGTCCAGACATTTGCTCTACGCGATCGCGAACATTCTCACGCGATCGCAAAGAACAATTTTCCGCAACCCAGATTTAACTCTATGCGATCGCGGACTTTCCTACGCGATCGCAATGCACAACATCAAAAACCTACGCGATCGCAGACCTAACCACGCGATCGCGAAGCACAAACACGTGATTTCCATTTTTGCCCATTTCCTCTACACGAACGCGACCTTATTCACGCGTTCGTGAATAACAAACTCACATATCTACACGATCGTGTCCCTCTTACGCGATCGCGAAGCACAAAATATCACTGCCTCAAATTAACCCTACGAGATCGCAGATATACCCACGCGATCGCATAGAACAAAAACCTCCACTGACCAACTAAGCCTATGCGATCGCAGACGCATTCACACGATCACGTATAAGGAAATCAGATACAAATATCAAAATATTCCAGCAGCTGTTTAAGTCCAAATTTCGATCCGCTAACCATTCGAAACTCACCCGAGCCCCTCGGGACCTTAACCAAATATACCAGCAAGTCCTAAAACGTCATACAAACTTAGTCGAACCCTCAAATCACCTCAAACAACGCTAAAACCCTGAATTACACCCAATTCAAGCCTAATGAACTTTGAAATTTACAATTTCTACAAACGATTCCGAAACCTATCAAATCACATCCGAATGACCTCAAATGTTGCATGCAAGTCATAAGTGACATGACAGACCTATTCAAATTTTTAGAATCGGATTTCGACCCAGATATCAAAAAGTCACCCCCGGTCAAACTTTCCAAAAATTTGACTTTCGCCATTTCAAGCTTAATTCCACTGCGGTCCTCCAAATAATTTTTTGGACATGCTTCTAAGTTCAAAATTACCATACAGAGCTATTGGAATTATCAGAATTTAAATCCGAGGTCGTTTACATATAAGTCCCCATCCGGTCGACTTTTCTAACTTAAATTTTCAATTATGAGACTAAGTGTCTCATTTCACTCTGAATTCCTTCCGGACCCGAACCAACTAACCTGATAAGTCATAAATCAACTGTAAAGCACAGATTGAGCAGTAAATGGGGAAATGAGGTAATAATATTCAAAACGACCGGCGGGGCCGTAACATTCCCCCCCCCTCTTAAATAAAAGTTCGTCCTTGAATGGGTTTAGAATCATACCTGGAGTCTCAAATAGGTGTGGATATTTGTACCGTATCTCCTCCTCAATCTCCCAAGTAGCTTCTCCGACTGGCTTACCCCTCCACTGTGCCTTCACTGATGCTATGTTCTTTGACCTCATCTTTCGAACATGCCGGTCTAAAATAGCTACCGGCTCCACATCATAAGTCAAATTACCGTCCAACTGCACTGTACTGAAATCCAGAATATAAGACGGATCCCTGACATACTTTCGGAGCATGGATATATGGAACACTGGATGAACACCTGATAGACTAGGTGGCAAAGCAAGTTCATAAGCCACCTATCCAATTTTCTTAAGTATCTCAAAAGGCCCAATATACCGAGGGCTCAACTTGCCCTTCTTCTCGAACCTCAACACACCTATCATTGGTAAAATCTTGAGTAGAACCTTCTCTCCAGCTATGTAAGCAACATCACGGACTTTTCTGTCGGCATAACTCTTCTGTCTAGACTGCGATGTGCGAAGACGCTCCTGAATCATTTTAACCTTCTCCAAAGCATCCTGAACCAAGTCAGTGCCTAATAGTCTAGCCTCACCCGACTCAAACCAACCAACAGGAGTCCGACACCGTCTCCCATATAATGCCTCATATGGAGCCATGTAAATACTCGACTGGTAGCTGTTATTGTAAGCAAACTTCGCGAGTGGTAGAAATTGATCCCAAGAACCCCTGAAATCAATGACACAAGTGCGTAACATATCCTCCAATATCTGCATAGTGTGCTCGGGCTGTCTGTCCGTCTATCCGTCTGAGGGTGAAATATTGTATTCACCTGAACCCGTGTGCCCAATTCTCGCTGCATTGCCCCGATCTGAAATGATGGACACCGACACACCGTGTAGGCAAACAATCTCGCGAATATAAATCCTAGCCTACCGCTCCAAAGAATAATTAGTACCAACTGGAATAAAATGCGCACATTTGGTCAATCGATCTACTATAACCTAAACATCATCAAACTTCCTCAAAGTCCGTGGAAGTCCAACTACGAAATCCATGGTAATACGCTTCCATTTCCACTTTGGAATTTCAAGTCTCTGAAGCAATCCTCCCGGTCTCCGATGCTCGTACTTTACCTATTGACAATTTAAACACCGAGCTACAAACCCAACTATATCTTTCTTCATTCGCCTCCACCAATAGTGCTGCCTCAAATCCTGATCCATCTTCGCGGCACCTGGATGAATGAAGTACCGCTAACTGTGAGCTTCCTGGAGAATCAACTCATGCAAACCATCTACATTAGGCACGCATAGCCTACCCTACATCCGTAATATACCGTCATCTCCAATAGTGACTTCCTTGGCATCACCGTGCTGAATCGTGTCCTTAAGGACAAGCAGATGAGGATCATTATACTGGCACTCTCTGATGCGATCATATAAAGAAGACCGAGAAACTACACAAGCCAAAACTCGATTCGGCTAGGAACCATCCAGTCTAACAAACTGGTTGGCCAAGGCTTGAACAAACTGCTAACTCAAGATCGTGGATCAGGTAATTCTTCTCATGTACCTTTAACTGCCTGGACGCATACGCAATCAACCTACCGTCTTGCATAAGCACTGCGTCGAGACCAATACGCGACGCATCACAATAAACAATATAAGACCTTGAACCCGTTGGCAACACTAATACTGAAGCTGTAGTCATAACTGTCTTGAGATTCTGAAAGCTCTCTTCACATTCATCCGACCACCTGAACGGAGCACCTTTCTGGGTCAATTTAGTCATAGGTGATGCAATAAACAAGAAACCTTCCACGAAACGATGATAAAACCATGAATTACACCCCAGTTCAAGCCTAATGAACTTTGAAATTTTTAATTTCTACAAACGATTCCGAAACCTAATCAAATCACCTCCGATTGACCTCAAATTTTGCATGCAAGTCATAAATGACATAACAGACCTATTCAGATTTTCAGAATCGGATTTCAACTCTGATATCAAAGCCTCAACCCCCGGTCAAACTTTTTAAAAATTCGACTTTCGCCATTTCAAGCTTATTTCCACTACGGACATCCAAATAATTTTCCGGACACGCTCATAAGTCCAAAATCACCATACAAAACTATTGGAATTATCATAATTTGAATCCGAGGTCTTTTACACATAAGTCCCCGTCCGGTCAACTTTTCTAACTTAAATATTCAATTATGAGACTAAGTGTCTCATTTCACTCCGAATTCCTTCTGGACCCGAACCAACTAACCCAATAAGTCATAAACAAACTGTATAGCATAAATTGAGCATTAAATAGGGAAAATGATTTATAATATTCAAAACGACCGGTCGGGCGGCAACATTTTCCCCCTCTTAAACAAAAGTTCGTCCTCGAATGAGTTTAGAATCATACATGGAGTCTCAAATAGGTGTGGATATTTATACCGCATCTCATGCTCAATCTCCCAAGTAGCTTCTCCGACTGGCTAACCCCTCCACTGTGCCTTCACTGATGCTATGTTCTTTGACCTCAGCTTTCGAACCTGTCGGTCTAAAATAGCCACTGGCTCCACATCATAAGTCAAATTACCGTCCAACTGCACTGTACTGAAATCCAGAATATGAGACGGATCCCCGACATACTTTCGGAGCATGGATACATGGAACACTAGATGAACACCTGATAGACTAGGTGGCAAAGCAAGTTCATAAGCCACCTCTCCAATTTTCTTAAGTATCTCAAAAGGCCCAATATACCGAGGGCTCAACTTTCCCTTCTTCCCGAACCTCAACACACCCATCATTGGAAAAGCTTGAGCAGAACCTTCTCCCCAGCTATGTAAGCAACATCACGGACTTTCCTGTCGGCATAACTCTTCTATCTAGACTACGATGTGCGAAGCCGCTCCCGAATTATTTTAACCTTCTCCAAAGCATCTTGAACCAAGTCAGTACCTAATAGCCTAGCCTCACCCGGCTCAAACCAACCAACAGGAGACCGACACCGTCTCCCATATAATGCCTCATAAGGAGCCATGTGAATACTTGACTGGTAGCTGTTATTGTAAGCAAACTCCACGAGTGGCAGAAATGGATCCCAAGAACCCCCAAAATCAATGACACAAGCGCGTAACATATCCTCCTATATCTGAATAGTGTGCTCGGGCTGTCTGTCCGTCTGAGGGTGAAATATTGTACTCAACTGAACCTGTGTGCCTAATTCTCGCTGCACTGCCCCGAACTTAAATGATGGACACCGGCACACCATGTAGGAAAATAATCTTGCGAAAATAAATCCCAGCCAACCGCTCCAAAGAATAATTAGTAGCAACTGGAATAAAATGAGCAGATTTGGTCAATCGATCTACATTAACCCAAACAACATCAAACTTCCTCAAAGTCCGTGGAAGTCCAACTACGAAATCCATGGTAATACGCTCCCATTTCCACTTTGGAATTTCAAGTCTCTAAAGCAATCCTCCCGGTCTCTAATGCTCGTACTTTACCTGTTGAAAATTTAAATACTGAGCTACAAAACCAACTATATCTTTCTTTATTCGCCTCCACTAATAATGCTGCCTCGAATCCTGATACATCTTCATGTCACCTGGATGAATGGAGTGTCACGAACTGTGAGCTTCTGGAGAATCAACTCACGCAAACCATCTACATTAGGCACACATAGCCTACCCTGTATCCGTAAACACCGTCATCTCCAATAGTGACTTCCTTGGTATCACCGTGATGAACCGTGTCCTTAAGGACAAGCAGATGGGGATCATCATACTGGCACTCTCTGATGCGATCATATAAAGAAGACCGAGAAACTACACAAGCCAAAAATCGATTCGGCTCGAAAACATCCATTCTAACAAACTGGTTGGCCAAGGCCTGAACATCCAAGGCTAAAGGCCTCTCTATTACCGATAAGTATGCTAACCTGCCCAAACTCTCTGCCTTACGACTCAAGGCATCGGCCACTACATTGGCCTTTCCGGGATGATAGAGAATGGCAATATCGTAATACTTAAGCAACTCTAACCACCTCCGCTGCCGCAAATTAAGATCTTTCTGTTTGAACTGATGCTGTAGACTCCGATGATCGGTATATACCTTACACTGAACATCATACAAGTAATGCCGCCAAATATTTAAGGGATGAATGATAGCTGCTAACTCAAGATCGTAACCAGGTAATTCTGCGCATGTACCTTTAACTGCCTGGATGCATGGGCAATCACCCTACCGTCTTGCATAAGCACTGCGCCGAGACCAATACGCGACGCGTCACAATAAATAATATAAGACCCTGAACCCATAGGCAACACCAATACTGAAGCGATAGTCATAGTTGTCTTGATATTCTGAAAGCTCTCTTCACATTCATCCGACCACTTGAACGGAGCACCTTTATGGGTCAATTTAGTCATAGGTGATGCAATAAATGAGAAACTTTCCACAAAACGATGATAAAACCATGAATTATACCCTAGTTCAAGCTTAATAAACTTTGAAATTTCCAATTTTTATAAATGATTCCGAAACCTATCAAATCACGTCCGATTGACCTAAACTTTTGCATGCAAGTCATAAATGACATAACAGACCTATTCAAATTTTCAGAATCGGATTTCGACCCCGATATCAAAAAGCCAACCCCCCGGTCATACTACCCAAAAATTTGACTTTCGCCATTTCAAGCTTAATTCAACTACGGACCTCCAAATAATTTACCGGACACGCTCCTAAGTCCAAAATCACCATACGGATCTATAGGAATTATCATAATTTGAATCCGAGGTTGTTTACATATAAGTCCCCATCCGGTCGACTTTTCTAACTTAAATTTTCAATTATGAGACTAAGTATGTCATTTCACTCCGAATTCCTTCCGGACGCGAACAAACTAACCCAATAAGTCATAAATCAACTATAAAGCATAAATTGAGTAGTAAATAGGGAAACGAGGTTATAATATTTAAAATGACCAACCGGGCCGTAACATTCTCCCCCTCTTAAACAAACGTCCGTCCTCGAACGGGTTTAGAATCATACCTGGAGTCTCCAATTGGTGTGAATATTTGTACCAGATCTCCTGCTCAATCTCCCAAGTAGCTTTTACGTCTGGCTTACCTCTCCACTGTACCTTCACTAATGCTATGCTCTTTGACCTCAGCTTTCGAACCTGCCGATCTAAAATAGCCACTGGCTCCACATCATAAGTCAAATTACCGTCCAACTATACTATACTGAAATCCAGAATATGAGACGGATCCCCGACATACTTACGGAGCATGGATACATGGAACCCTGGATGAACACCTGATAGACTAGGTGGCAAAGCAAGTTCATAAGACACCTCTCCAATTTTCTTAAGTATCTCAAAAGGCCCAATAAACCGAGGGCTCAACTTGCCCTTCTTCCCGAACCTCAACACACCCATCATTGGTAAACTCTTGAGCAGAACCTTCTCCCCAGCTATGTAAGCAACATCATAGACTTTTCTGTCGGCATAACTCCTCTATCTAGACTGCGATGTACGAAGCCGCTCCTGAATCATTTTAACCTTCTCCAAAGTATCTTGAACCAAGTCAGTACCTAATAGCCTAGCCTCACCCAGTTCAAACCAACCAACAGGAGACCGACACCGTCTCCCATATAATGCCTCATACAGAGCCATATGAATACTCGACTGGTAGCTGTTATTGTAAGAAAACTCCGCGAGTTGCAGAAATTGATCCCAAGAACCCCCAAAATCAATAACACAAGCGCGTAACATATCCTCCAATATCTGAATAGTGAGCTCGGACTGTCTGTCCATCTGAGGGTGAAATGTTGTACTCAACTGAACCTGTGTGCCCAATTCTCACTGCACTGCCCCGATCTGACATGATGGACACTGGCACACCGTGTAGGCGAACAATCTCGCGAATATAAATCCCAGCGAACCGCTCCAAAGAATAATTAGTACCAATTGGAATAAAATGCGCAGATTTGGTCAACCGATCTACTATAACCCAAACAACATCAAACTTCCTTAAAGTCCATGGAAGTCCAACTACGAAATCCATGGTAATACGCTCGTATTTACATTTTGGAATTTCAAGTCTCTGAGGCAATCCTCCCGGTCTCTGATGCTCGTACTTTACCTGTTGATAATTTAAACACTGAGCTATAAACCTAACTATGTCTTTCTTCATTTGCCTCCACCAATAATGCTGCCTCGAATCCTGATACATCTTCACGGCACCTGGATGAATGGAGTACCGCGAACTGTGAGCTTGCTGGAGAATCAACTCACACAAACCATCTACATTAGCCACACATAGCCTACCCTGTATCCGTAATACACCGCCATCTCCAATAGTGACTTCCTTGACATCGCCGTGCTAAACCGTGTCCTTTAGGACAAGCAGATAGGGATCATCATACTGGCGCTCTCTGATGCGATCATATAAAGAAGACCGAGAAACTACGCAAACCAAAACTCGATTCGGCTCGGAAATATCCAATCTAACAAACTGGTTGGCCAAGGCTTGAACATCCAAGGCTAAAGGCCTCTCTATTACCGATAAGTATGCTACTGCCCAAACTCTCCGCCTTACGACTCAAGGAATCGACCACTACATTGGCTTTACGGGGATGATAGAGAATGGTGATATCATAATCCTTAAGCAACTCTAACCACCTCCGCTGCCGCAAATTAAGATCTTTCTATTTGAACAGATGCTGTAGACTCCGATGATCGGTATATACCACACACTGAACACCATATAAGTAATGCCGCCAAATTTTCGAGGCATGAACAATAGTTGCTAACTCAAGATCGTGGACCGGGTAATTCTTCTCATGTACCTTTAACTGTCCTAACGCATAGGCAATCACCCTACCGTCTTGCATAAGCACTGCGCCGAGACCAATACGTGACACGTCTTAATAAACAGTATAAGACTCTGAACCCGTAGGCAACACCAATACTGAAGCTGTAGTCATAGCTGTCTTGAGATTATGAAAGCTCTCTTCTCGTTCATCCGACCACCTGAACGAAGCACCTTTCTAGGTCAATTTAGTCATAGGTGATGCAATAAATGAGAAATCTTCCACGAAGCGACGATAATAATCGGCCAAGCCTAGAAAACTTCGTATCTCAGTAACTGAAGATGGCCTAGTCCAACTTAAAACTGCCTCTATTTTCTTCGGATCCACTTTAATCCCTTCACTTGACACTATGTGTCTCAAAAATGCTACCGAACTAAGACATCACTCAGACTTAGAGAATTTGGCATAAAGTCTCTCCTCTCTCAGCCTCTGTAATACAATACACAAGTGTTGTGCATGCTCCTCATGGCTACGTGAGTACACCAGAATATCATCAATAAATACTACGACAAATAAATCAAGATATGGCTAGAATACACTATTCATCAAATGCATAAATGTTGCTGGGGCATTGGTTAGCCCAAAAGACATCACAAGAAATTTATTGTGACCATAACGAATTCTGAATGACGTCTTTAGAATATACGAATCCCGAATTTTTAACTGGTGATAACCAGATCTCAAATCAATTTTAGAGAACACCCCCGCTCCTTGAAGATGGTCAGATAAGTCATCAATACGCGGTAAAGGATATTTATTCGTGATTGTAACTTTGTTCAACTACCTATAATCGACGCACATCCGTATAGTACCATCTTTCTTTTTCACAAACAAAACTAGTGCACCCCAAGGTGACATACTAGGCCTAATAAACCCCTTTTCAAGGAGTTCCTGTAGTTTCTCTTTCAATTCTATTAACTCAGCTAATTCCATATGATACAGAGGAATAGAAATGGGTTGAGTTCCCTGCACCAAGTCAATACCGAAATCAATATCCCTATCGGGTGGCATACCCAACAGGTCTACAGGAAATACATCTGGAAAGTATCGCACGACCGATACTGAATCAATAATAGGAGTATCTACATCAACATCTCTCACAAAGGCCAAATATGACAAACATCTCTTTCCAACCATACGTTGGGCCTTCAAATAAGAAATTACCCTGCTAGGAACAAAATCTAGAGAACCTCTCCATTCAACCTTTGCCAATCCCGGCATCGTCAGAGTCATGATTTTTACGTGACAGTCCAGAATTGAATAACATGGAGACAACCAATCAATACCCTGGATTACATTGAAATCAACCATACCGAGTAATAAGAGATCAACTCTAGTCTCCAGTTCCCCAATGGTTACCACACACGACCGATACACACGGTTCACAGTAATAATATCGCCCACCGGTGTAGATACACAAATAGGTGAAACTAAGGACTCACAGGGCATATCCAGATAATGAAAAAAATACGATGATATGTATGAATAAGTGGAACCAGGGTCAAATAATATAGAAGCCTCCCTGTGGCACACTGAAACAATATATGTGATCACTACATCTGAAGCAACAACATCTGGCCTGACAGAAAAAGCATAGAATAGGGCCTGACCGCCCCCTAATCGGCCTCCCCCTCTTGGGCGACCCCTAGCTGACTGACCCCTACCCCGAGCTGGCTGGGCAGGTGGTGAAGTAAATGGTGCTGAAGTCGTAGTCTGACTCCTCTGCTGCACTGGACATCCCGAGCGACGAGGACACTATCTTCACATATGCCCAAATTCCCTACACTCAAAGCAGCTCCCCGGTACTGATGGTGGTGCAGACTGAATCGGACCCCGAGAACCAGGATAACTGCTAGAAGCACCCGGTGCAAAGAAACCCTGAACTGAAGGGGCACGGGATGAACTCTGGGCTGGAAGGGCACTGAGGGATGGCTGACCCTGATGAGAATTGTATGAACCATGGCTAGATGATGCACCACATTGAACTGGATGACCCGTCTGAGCGTGTCTATAAGGATGACCCTACCACGGTAAAACTGACCCCTCGAAAGAACACCGCTGAAATCACCTAGTCCACGAAGCCTCTTGGCTTCCCTATCTCCACGTTCCTGACTACAGACCATCTCTATCTATCGAGCAACATCAACTACCTCATAAAACGTAGCACCCGATACTCTCTCCCGAGTCATTAGTAACCATAACTGATATGTGAGGCCATCAATGAACTTCCTAATCCTCTCCCTATTAGTGGGAACCAACCAAACTGCGTGACGAGCCAACTCAAAAAATCTCATCTCGTACTGCATCACAGACATGCCATCCTGACGTAACTGCTCAAACTGCCTGCGTCGCTCCTCTCCACGAGACTACGACACAAACTTTCCAAAAAAAGAATAGAGAATTCCTGCCATACAAGTGGTACTGCGCCAACTGGCCTGCGCCTCTCATAAGCCTCCCACCATCTGAAGGCAGCCCCAGAAAACTAAAAAGTAGTGAACGAGACCCCACTGGTCTCCAGAATACCCGCTGTCCACAGCATCCACTGGTACTTATCCAGAAATCCCTGAGCATCCTCTAACTCAGCACCACTAAATGATGGGGGTCGAAGCCTCCCAAGCCTCTCAAGTCTCTTCTTCTCATCTTCTGCCATAACAGGAAATACCCGGGCTTGAGTAGTTACAGCCAGCTGGGCTGGTAGTGCCCCCGGTATCTGAAGTCCCTGTACTACCTAGTCTGTAGTATGGGAAATAGGGGTATGAGTACCTCCCCCGGCCTGAGAAGTGGCAGGTGCGGCCTGAGCCGAAACCACCTGAGCAAGACTAGTACAAGCTGTTAATATCTGGGCCAAAGTTTCCCGAAGGCCTGGAATCACAATGGGCACAACTGGTGCCTGAGCTGGAGCAACTGGCGGTACCACAAGTGCTGCTCCAATCGCTGCATGAGCCATACCTCAACCTCTACCTCGGCCCCGGCCTCTACCACGGCCCCAACCTCTTGCGGCCCTAAATGGTGGCACTGGTGGCTGACCATCCGATCCGGTAGTACGTGTCCTCACCATCTGTGATAGAATAGAATAACAGAAATTTAGTTTCCGAATCAACAAATTCGCACGACATAATACAAGAAGGTGAAATTTTCCTAAGGGTTAGGCAGCCTCTCGAAGACAAGTACAGACGTTTCTGTACTGATCCGCAAGACTCTACTAAACTTGCTCATGACTCGTGAGACCTATGTAACCTAAAGCTCTAATACCAACTTGTCACGACCCAAAAATCCTAACCTATCGTGATGGCGCCTATTTCAGTACTAGGCAATTCGACAACATCAATAACCCGTGATTTTCTTTAAGTTTGAAAACATAATGTTTAAATACAATACAAAATAACACAAATACTGATACGAACACTCCCCAAAACCTGATGTCACTGAGTACATGAGCATCTATACATTATAAGTTTGGGAAAAATCTGGTCTTTAATAATAATCTGAGACCAAATACAATAACAAAAGGATAGGGAAGGAGAGACAAGGTCTGCGAAACATGGCAGCTACCTCTGAATCTCCGAAAAATTGACTGTGCGAAAGAATTAACACCCACTGTATCCGCGATCACCTGGATTTGCACACAAAGTGCAGGGTATAGTTTGAGTACAATCAACTCAGTAAGTAATAATAATAAATAAAGAACTGAAAGTAGTGACGAGCTTCTCAGCTAAGTCCAAATACAATACTTTCCAATATAAAAGAGTAGGCATGCTCTCAAGTTCAACATTTAAGATTTCACTGAAATTTCATATAAAGTTTGACCGGAACAGAAAATAATATTTTTTTTCCAAAATCTTCAAAATAGTGATATAATGAAATCAATGCATCCTCTCAGCGTAACAGTCACTCAGTCCTCCCATTCACTCCAACCTCACAGTCACTCTTTCCTCACAATCGCTCTTTTCTCACAGTCACTCATTCCTCACAGTCACTCATCACTCGGCACTCAACACTCGCACTCGGCCCTCACACTCAGTAGGTATCTATGCTTACTAGGGGTGTGTATAGACTCTGGAGGGGCTCTTTTAGCCCTAACGCTATATCAAGCCAATCATGGCATAAATAAATAAACATGCTGCGGCGCGCAACCCGATCCATAAATATCCTCACAATTAGGCCCTCGGCCTCACTCAGTCATCAACCTCTCCAGTCTCTCGGGCTCTCAGAAATCATGAGAACAACCCAAAAATGGTGATATGATGCATCAATAATAATAAGGGAGATTGAGGTATGATATAAAATGAATAAACATGACTGAGTGAAAAATTACAATTTGAACATATTATTCAACCACAAAAATGACTCCAGTGGGTACCAATAATAACAACATATGTCTAAACATGATTTTTAATACGATTCTCAGCTCAATTGTTTCCTATCACGTAGAGAATGTACGGATATCAACAGATAATTCAACTACACAGTTCCAAGGAATTTGACCAAGTCATAATTCCTACGGTGTACGCTCACACGCCCGTCACCTAGCATGTGCGTCACTTCAAAACCACTCACATAACACATAATCCAGGTTTTCATACCCTCAGAACCAAATATAAAACTGTTGCTTACCTCACCCCGGTGAAATGTTTTATTTTGCAATGTCTTTTCCTTGTGAATTGGCCTCCAAACGCCTTGAATCTAGCCACAAATAATTCGATTCAATCAATAACATTTATTAGAATTAATTTCACAAACAAAATACTAATTTTCCATAAAAATCGGAACATTAGCTCGAAATTCGCCCGTGGGGCCCACATCTCGGAATCCGACAAAAGTTACAAAATATGAACGCCAATTCAACCATGAGTCCAACCATATAAATTTTACTCAAATCCGACATCAATTCGACCCACAAATCTCCAAAATAAACCAAGAGGGTTTTCACAATTTTCCAACTTAATTAACCGATTAAATGTTAAAAACGACCATGGATTCGGGTAATTTAACCAATATTGAGTTAAGAACACTTACTCCGTTGTTTCCTCTGAAAATCTCCCAAAAATCACCTCTTTCCGAGCTCCAATCCGTCAAAAATATTTTCAGAACTTAAACTCTCTGCCTAGACATTTGCTCTACGCGATCGCGAACATTCGCACGCGATCGCGAAGAACAGTTTTCCACAGCCCAGATTTAACTCTATGTGATTGTGTACTTTCCCACGCGATCATGATGCACAAATTAAAGACCTATGCGATCGCAAACCTAACCATGCGATCGTGAAGCTTAAACACTTGATTTCCATTTCTGCCCATTTCCTCTACGCGCACGCGACCTTATTCACGCGTTCACAAATAACAAACTCACATATCTACGCGACCGCGCCCCTTTTCACGCGATCGCGAAGCACAAAATATCACTGCCTCAAATTAACCCTACACGATCGTAGATAAACGCGATCGCGTAGAACAAAAACCTCTACTGACCAACTAAGCCTACGCGATCGAATACGCATTCAAGCGATCGCGTATAAGGAAATTAGATGCAGATATCAGAAAATTCCAACAACTATTTAAGTCCAAATTTCAATCCGTTAACCATCCAAAACTCACCCGAGCCCCTCGAGACCTCAATCAAATATACCAGCAAGTCCTAAAACGTCATACGAACTTAGTTGAACCCTCAAATCACCTCAAACAACGCTAAAACCATGAATTACACCCCAATTCAAGCCTAATGAACTCTAAAATTTCCAATTTCTACAAACGATTCCGAAACCTATCAAATCATGTCCGATTGACCTCAAATTATTCATTCAAGTCATAAATGACATAACGGACCTATTCAAATTTTTAGAATCAAATTTCGACCCCAATATCAAAAAGTCAACCCCCCCTCAAACTTTCCAAAAATTTGACTTTTGCCATTTCAAGCTTTATTCCACTACAGACCTCCAAATAATTTTTTGGACACGCTTCGAAGTTCAAAATCACCATACAGAGCTATTGAAATTATTAGAATTCGAATCCGAGGTCGTTTACACATAAGTCCCCATCTGGTCGATTTTTCTAACTTAAAGTTTCAATTATGAAACTAAGTGTCTCATTGCACTCCGAATTTCTTCCGAACCTGAATTAACTAACCCGATAAGTCATAAATCAACTGTAAAGCATAAATTAAGTAGTAAATAGGGAAACGAGTTTATAATATTTATAATGACCGATCGGGTCGTTACAAGAACAAAACTCCCAAATAAAAATTTGGTATGAGGTGTATTGTTTAATATATATAGCAGCACGTGTACGCATCTAGCCAACAAGTTATGATAAATTTTCCTTATTACAATTGGTTCAGGGTCAAGGACCAAAGAACTTCCATATAGAAATATGAATGTGCTATATGATTTAATTATTCTACCATAATGCACAAAGATGGATCCCCAAAGAAGGTTCGAGATATGTGTTGGTGATCCCAACATTAGGGGGAGAAAATGAGTAGTTGAAAAGTAATTCATGGAATGAATTATTATGAGTACACCGAGATCCTCGTACAAGAAAATGTGAACTTGAAGTTCAAGTAATAATTCATTTGCAAAATATTACCAGGCGCATTTGATGATCCAAAGCTAAATGTTATATTTCAGCTGCTAATGCTCCAAATAGAATAAAGTCCATGATGGACAGAGTTTGTGGTACGCATGAAGCGTAATAGACTAATCAATTCCAATTATAAAACTCCTTGAAGAAGGAGATGAGCAAATGTTCAAGATGGTCATAATAAGGAGGCAAGTGCTTTATAAGAGAACCATGACATAACACTTTATAATACCTCGTGGGAGAGGCTCAGGTATCTGAAAATAATGAGATCTCGATAAGTTATGTCTTTCTTGAGTGATGATGGAACCGATTTAAAATGATCGTCGACAATATTGTTGATATAATGTAGCGCTCAATTTTATAAATATTGATGAGAATCTTGAACTAAAATTTGTCATAAAATATGGACAGATAAATGACTGGTCAATGAAAAAGACGCAATCAAAATTGACTTCACTTGGAAAATATGAAGTTTTGGACTGATAGTTCTAACACCTGAAAGTATAAAGCAATGGGGTGACACAAGATGTTTCGTAAATATTCTATCATTGATTATATGGGGACATGTTCTCTTGTGGTGGATGCAGTTATTTTCAGATTTTAGTCTGGCAATACCTGAAAATTTGATATGCGTATATAAAAATCATTGAAGGATTTAAACTGTTCTGAAGCATATTAAGATTCCCAAGAAATTTATTAAATAAAGTTTCAGCAAATCCTACGTGGATTAGAGCAATCATGACGTACATAATTTGTTTTTGTGTCTAGTGCAATAGGCCCACTAATGTATCTTGTTATAACGATGGGTATAACAATATGCTGGCGAGATAAAGGTTTACTCCTATATGGAGATATTGAAATACGATTAG